>KK502879.1:60349-78653 GCA_000688735.1 Glossina austeni | reverse complement strand
CCTTGGTTCTAGAGTTCAGCGATAACTGTAATGATAAGTACGTACTGAAGTGGATGAAAATAGATATGAATTCGACACAGCGAATTAGTTTCGAAATTCTTCGTATCTGAAACTAATAGTGTGATCGAGTCACAGTAATCGAAACGACATTTTGAATCGGTTCGCGTATATTGTTTTGAGCTTATATACATTGGGATGAAAAACGATTTGATTTGTCATTGAAAGTTTTTTGAGATTATTTTGGTTGTAAGAATGGATTTTTTTTTTTTTTAATCTTATACCCAACACCGAAGGACGACAGGATGAGAGGTATATTCTTTTCATCAAGACATACGAAGCTTCAAAGTGTATATATATTCTTGATTAGCGTGAATCGAGTTAAGCATGTCCATCGGTCCGTCTGTATAACGTCTGCTGCAAACGTTTACCTGGTCGTATTGGAAGTTCTTGTAAGCAGATTGATATTGAAAATTGATTAAACCGCTCGAAGACCACGTCTACACTGCCACGTAAACTGAGAACACCTCTGTTTTTCAAAAGGGGGAAAAAAAGTTGAATTTTTCTTCATTACTCACACATCAGAGTAGATAAATCTACAAAAATTCGAAAGTATACCCATGAAAAAATCGGCCAAGCCTATTCAATACTATAGGGTATCAAAAGTTAGTGTTTTTTTTATAAACATGAATCCTGAAAGAGTCCTGTGGCACGCAACATAACCGGTCCAAATGGCCATTAAAAAAAAGTGAGAAAGTTATTTTCGACGGTAGCCGAATCTCTTATACCCAGCACATAAATGCTTGGTCTATTCCACTTGGAACTTTCCCGTGCTACATGCATTATGAAAGCAAAGCAAATGACCGTCCTTTAGTGGTGGGTATAAAAAAAAAATATCATTTATTATTATTATTATTAACTTAGCCAGAGCATATATTGTAAGAGTAAAGACTTCAAGCACTAGCGTCTAAAGGCTATCGGCTTTATTGAAAACTCTTAAGGTTTGCACTCAAAAACAAAAAAAAAAATCATTTAATCTGCATTTCCATATTAACAGAGATACGTAGGAATTTGTCCAAATATTGATTTTTCTGTAAATGGCAAGCAAGTGTTTGAGTGAAAAATGCAAAAAAGACACTCATTCATTAGTAGAAAATGTTTAAATTAACTCGTCAAAAAAATACTACGTAAAAAAATGAAAAAAGGTTTGAGTTATGGCCTCGTGCCGCTTCAAAAATTCAGGTTTCGAGAAAAACGCATTTAAAGTTTTAGAATGTGTGAGAGATATGTTCCATAACAAATATCATAATAAATTTTTTGTTATTTTTTTGCCACTAGTTCGCGATTCCCGGACAATAAAACTTTCAAGTTTAAATATATCTTTTCGTTCTCTTTCCTCGACGAGTTTCTGTCAAAAACAGAATCGCACCTTGCACACGTTATATGTTACGAAATGGTGAAAAAAATGGCAAGAAAATGTGTCCTGCCGTGCTATAGCCAGATCCATGACAAACTCGAAAAACTTCACTCAAAACTTTGAATTTCTTGGTAGAAGTAATGAAAATTTCGGAATCGCTCCTCGCCTCATAAATAGTTGAACATGTTTTTTTTTTTTTTTGAAAAGCTTTTAAATGAACGCAAACGCTTTCCAAAGATGTCCATTACTGCATTAGAGGAGATAACAATCAAAAGACTGCTGCCATTCATTTGACACAAGTATTTTTGCCGTACCGCCTAGAAGGTGGCTCAAAATTTCAAGGGTAATTAAATTAATTTGTTGATAAATTTATAATAATTTAATCCCTTAAATTAATTCAGAAAATGATTCTGTCCGAATTGAATCCGTTAAGATTTTATATACTTCTTGTATCCTTTACTGTAAATGCTGTAGAGTGCAATGATTTTATAAATTTTTTCCACAAATTTTATAAGTGCAATAAAAGAAAGTTAATTAAATTTAAATTGTTGGATATCATATGTTTGGAAAGTATGCAGTTCTTGCCCATACCCGTGTAGATAAAAGCAATATATTAGTCGGCTGACGGATGGAATGACTTTGCCACACAACTATTTTTCAGCGAAAATTTTCTTTATTGGGCACTATGAAAAAGAACTAAGTATAGGTGAATGGTCAGATCAAGGATTTTTATGACATATATATATATATATATATGATCAACAATATAACTGAGAGAATCTTAAATACGTAATTCTCCTTTTGATTTCCTTTTCAGATCATAAGTTAACGATAATCGAATCGTAGCATGAGGTTACGTATTAAAGAGAAGCGTTTTGCTGCCGCCTCTTTAAATTCCAATTAAAGTGCTTTAAGAGATTTCCATTCTTACTTGCAAATAATGCCAACTAGAAAAGAAAATGCCGACGGGTTAATATCTCAGGCATTGCTTAAAGTTGCATCGGAAAATCACAATTAACGGTAAACTACACAAGCAGTAAAATTGATCGCCATACCTGACTTGTTGTGTTCTTCTTCTACCTTGGGTTATGGTCGAATAGCTGGAAATCGTCATTATTGCTATGCTTACATAAGAGTGTTTTTTTTTTACGGGGCACATTACTACAATTGATGCATGACGATATTTAAACAAGTGTTATTTTTCATTGTCAACGCCGTTAAATAATTGAATTCAATAGCATTTTGAATCTAAAGTTGAAAACATATTAATAACTGAATGGTGTGCTGTAAGCTGTTTAAAATGCAATTAAAAAATGATTATAAAATCACAATTTCTCACAATTACGATAACAGAGTATTAGGTAGACAAGAATGTATGCAATTCTCAAGTGGACCTAAAATATTCTGACCTTCTATTGCATTACACAGAATCAAAATCGCTTTACGAATCGAATTAGCCACGCCTATCTATCTGCATGTCCAAATATTGTGGCTTAGGGTATCAAATTTCAGTTGATCTGAACTTTTCATATTTTTATTTCATTTTTTAATTCTATTCATGCGTGAAACTCGACTAAACAGATAACAGTCGAGTTCAATTGACTCTTAAAGCAGAACTTATATTAATTAATATTAAACTTAGTATAAGTAAAAATGAAACAAATAAGAAGGAAAACAGAAAAAGGGCATGTACGCAACTAGCATAGAGCCACACTTACAACCGGTACAGGTCCAAATTGCAAGTGAACGCCTAAGCCATCGCAAACATGCATAAGCTTGGCAACCGATAATAGTTACCATCAATTAATTTTCGAATCATACTGGCTTCCTAGGGTTAAAAGTTTAGTTTAAGTACGACTTCGGTAATTCTCGTGTATTAATGGACTTTAAAGAGTCCAATAATGAGAATAGGTGATAGACGTCATTTTGATTCTCGAAACAACTCTGAGCGGGCTAAATATCTCATAATTATATTTACACTGACTAAGCTTAACCAAGATAAAGTGTCTAGAGAAGCGGTTAGGGACTTTAAAGCTAATTTCCCCAAGTAGTAAAGGCGAGTCAATAGCACAATTTATTACTTTGATTACAAAGGAAACGCCAAGAACAAATGTACGTTTCTCAAGAGACGGTAAGTCATACGTAGCTTCAGATGGAGACATCTTTTATCATATCAAAATCATTTCTTCAATCGATTTAAGTTTGCTTTTTCGTCTGCCTCGCTAAGCAAGGACGATTCCTATTAGCAATACATTAAGCTGGACCACTTTTACGCTTCATTTAAAACGAAAGATTGTTATATAAAAAAAAGAAAAAAAAAACTGCAGATAGCTTAGAATCATCCATAGAATAATAAGTAAAAGATCCTGACAAGATCAGGATATTAGTTTATGTTGTACTGTAAGCGTAGTTTTTAATCGTTTTAGAGAGACCGAGAACTTCCGATGGTTTTACTAAATTTACGGCCGACTTTGCCATTCTAGCGATCGATAGAATGTTTACTCTAAACAGAAGGACAGATGGACAGATAGACATGTCTAGATTGATTCGCAATTCCATACGTATGTAACAGAAGAAATGAGCTAAAAAATCCAGGGACTTAACGGACATTCGTATTCGGAAGCTGAGCAAAGGCAAAAAAGAGATAAGGCGAATTTGTAAGGACAGAGGGACAGAAAAACATGCCTTGACTGATTCGCAATTCCATAAGTATGTATGCCCTAAGTAAAGTGCAAACATCTTAAAGAAATGAGCACAAAAATCCGGAGATTTAACGGATATTGGGATTCGGAAGCTGAGCAAAGGCAAAAAAGAGATATTATAAGGCAAATTTGCTTGGTCTGGTCCAAATTGTCAGTAGGTAAACTAACAGCTAACAATATGCATGATATCGCTGTTGGTGTCGGCCAACAATATATCAATGGGTCGTTTCATTATAATAATAACCGAAACACTTTATTGGACGGCATTACTAGTTCTTAAACACTTAGCCACTACGTCTTGCATGGTAAATATAGATTCACTCTTCTACACTCAGTCAATACAAGCAAAGGAGAAAGGAGATTATTCTTAACATGTGAATAAATTATTTCTTTCGGTTGAACCTTTCGTTTCGCTTCATAAAAATAACTTTGTTTATAACAAAAACATATCGGAGATAATAAGAAAATGCACAAATTATATAAAGAATGCAAAGAGCACGAAGAGTAAAGAAAGAGAAATCCGCCACAACACACACAAACACACGCATGTATGTATAAAAATGCAAAATCGAAGCAAAAAACGGAACAAAAACAAAAAAAAAAAGGAAAGAAAAAAGAAAATATAAATAAACAAATCTTAAAGAGACCACTGAGCAAAAAAATGCACTTTGTGAATAGTACACTGTGTACACTAACACAAATCCACAGGCGAAAATCAATTTATGGATTTTTTTGTTTGTAACCTTTAATTACGTAAAATTCCAAATAAAAAATAAACTCAAAAGACAAAAAAAAGGCAAACCGCTCATGAATTGTCTTCAACGCACGTTTATATTTAGAACTAAAAACAGTTTTTCTTTTTTTTTGTTACTGATTTTTCCAAAACATAAGCACGCACACAATTAAGTCGAAGGTTTTGCGAAAAATGAAAAATATAAACACAAATCGTATGACTTTAAAGGGCCGCTGCCGACGGCATTTAACAAATTCTTTGGCCAGACAACGCAAACAAGAGTTTAACTGACGACTGACTAAATTTACTGTCTCGTGCATGGTAGTTAAACAGTGAACAACATTACCACGACAACAACAATAACAACAACAATAATAATAATAACTACAATAACAGCAATAAAAACACTAACAATAACTTGTTGTGTTTTAATATGAAATAATCTCCCTTCGCATTTCTCAATATATTTATATATTTATATGAATATTAGTATAAGTGTATATAGTGGTTGTGACTATAAGTTTCTCTACGATGGACGATTGAGTTTGGCGGTTTAGTTATATATGAAATTTAATCTATGTTTGAATTGAATAATCGTTGCCGTTTAAGTGAATTAGTTATGATTGTCAGCAAAATGATTCAATTGCAATCAAATTCATTTGGAATTTCTAAGCACACATGCACACACACCCTCAGCCAGACATGAACATGCATGCAATTGCACCCACTTGTTTTGGGGGAAAAACTTGTATATTTTTTTATTTTTATTTTTATTTTTATTTTTTTTTTTTACTGTTCTTGTTATTAACACTATTTATATATATATATTATTATTATTTTTTGACTTTATTTTATTTCTTCAAAGGATGTCAACTGTTAAACAGTCTATTGATAACTGAATGTATTTCTAACAAGACACAGCTAATATATCCTTTTTGTTCAGTTTTGGCGCCATCTTTAGTCTAACAGATATACACAGTCGCATCCATTTAATGCAGAAACGTTAGCATCGTCTTACAAAAACGCGAGATTGAGTTATATATACATATGTACATATATATATATATTTATATTTTTTTTTTTTTTTCTGCATAAATTTATATATTGCACATGTAAAGGTTAGTTAAAGGCAAAGCAAAGTTAAATGAGATAAGGAAAAGAGGTTAAATAGTTAAATATATTGTATTACATCTGTCTCTCAGTAATTGTTAAGAGGGTTTTTGGAATTTTGGAATTGAAAAACACATCTGCGCAAGTACAAACAAATCATTTTATTTATTTAATTATAATTATATAAAAGTTAAAAAATTAATATTAAAGATAATGCAAATTCTTTTCAATTCTATTATTTATCCATTTATATACATGTATCAATGTCGATGAAATTTGTTAAAGTCTTTTCATTCCGTCCTTCTTGAATTAAGAAACCGGCCGGCATTTCCGCTTCAGTGAGTTCTCTTTAAAATTGCTCATCGATTCATTTCATGCTCATTCCCGTTTTCTCTCTCTCGTGATTTCTCTTTTTTGTTTGCACATTATCTTGGTAATCTCTTTGCTAAATGATTTACATGCTTGAATAGAAGTTCGTTAAAAAGTCTTGCCAGATAAAAAATCTAAAAAAAATTTTTTTTTTTTTTATTTCTTCAAAATTTGCAATCATCATTCTGCTCCAATTGGAATCTAATATGCAGCAAACTTAACGGTTAGTCTTTGTATCGTTAGGTATTATTTGTATTCATCTAATCGGGTCGCATTTAGCAGGCTCTCAGCTCTATGATCAAATGAACAGCTTATAAGAAAAGCACAAGAAGACGTCGCTTATAGCTCTCGCATGAAGATAGAAAACATTGGTTACGCGATCTATAACAATGAAATTGAAACATCTAAAAAAAGTTAAATGAAATTTTTCGCAGTTTTGCAAGAAAAATGTTTCAATATTTTGCTAAACGAAGTCGAAAGTGCATACGTACTTCTCGACATGTCTTGTACGTGTTCTTATAAGATTTTAAAAATATTTGAAAGTTGATTTGAAACAGTGAATAGCTTCGTGCTTTCCCTTTACTTTGAGGAGCTCCAAAAAAAATATGCGATCATATCCATCGGCGCCTAAAAGTATGCTATAAACGTAAAAAAAAACCTACACCAGACTTTGTTCGCAAAAAATCTCTTTACTTCCTTTTGAGTCGCTCGTAAATTGATATGTTAGCAGTTTCGAGAATTGTCCGTGAAATATTTTGTTTCAAATAATTGTTTATTTATTCACCGAAAGACGAGGGCTATCATGATTTTGTCAAAAAGTTTGCGACATACAGAGGGAAGCTCCAGAGACCTCATAAAGTATATAGATTGTTGATCCGCATCAAATTCTAATCTGATATATATTCGTCTGTCTATCTGTCCAACTGCTGTCTTTTTGTCTCGTCACAAAAATGAAACTATCTACTTTCAACTTGCACGCACGTTGGTCTTCAAAATGAGACAAAGCACAAGTCCACAGTAAACCGTAGACTGAACAAGTATTCCTTTCCTTGTGATTTTTCTTGTCTATTGCTCATAAAGACATGAAATTTTCTATAATTATTTTGTGGCGGACTCTACTACTTACGTAAAAGAAAGAAACAACAAAAAATAGTGTGGGCCCCGTCCAACAAAGTAATAAGTAATTCAATTTTTATATTTTTTACTTTTTTACGTTTTCTGTTTATTGTTCATAAGGCAAACAAGATAGAATATTGAGTATTGACAATAATTCTGTACATTCGTCACATAGAGGCACACCCAACTCTTTTTTATACGGTAGACACGGCCCTTAGAAAATCGTGCAAAAAAATGTCGAAAACAATATATACGACATATGATAAATGGGAATATGTTCCACAACTTTAAAAAATTGTGTAAAATAAAAAAACTCTAAACGTTTTTCTAAAAAATCGTGCAAAAAAAGTTTTAATGAAATTCATATAACATATTATATATATAACAAAAACAATTCAATTTTTTTACAAAAAAAAAAAAAAAATTAAATTAAATTTAGTGTAAAGTGGAAACTCAGTCCCTAACTCCAACATAGAAAAATTTTAAATGAAGTGTTCAATAAAAATCAATTTCGCAACTTGATAACAAACGTCCACGTTTACTATGGACCGGAGTCAGATATATCTACCACAGTCTAGTAACGCACAGATAAGTTAGAATTTTAAAAAAATGTTCTTTTGGGATTCGTGTAAACGAGTGTAATTGCTCGTGTTTCAAAAGGGACCGTGTAAAAAAAGAGTTGAGTGTATATTATCTGCCTAAAAATGTGTTAATTTTGAAATCAATGCAGAAGACCTCCCAAGGAGGTGGATTCGTTTTTTCTTATTGGGTATCAACTAAAACGACTTGGAGAATATAAACGAGCTAAATATGTTAACTCTAAAAGAAAAGTTGCTAATGTCCCGACGTGGTGAATTGATCTTATCCACATAATTCCTTTGACATGGGATAAAAAAAATTGAAGAGGAGATATAAGTAAGATGATGGTGGTGGGTATAAAAGAGTTTTTGATTTGCATAAAGATATCGAATTTAAAATTTTGTGATCTCATGTGTGAAATCATTGAAAATGATGGAGAAAGGCATATGTAGAGGAGTCAGCACATAAGAGTGGTGCAAAGCATTCAAGTAAGAGAATGAAAACAGAGTGGTTAACTGTTACTGTGAAATCATCACAATGAGAAATCATTATTTAAAGTGAGGAATCCCCGACGAAGCCCTTGACTTATATCACCTTTTAAGCTTTCTTCATACTTACGTTCAGTATGCACGAAAATCTAGTTCTTGCTTACTGAAGTCATCTTAGCTGCTCGAAAAAACTGATTTGGATTAATTGATTTTATAGAAAGCTGTTCGGAAGAACAAATGTTTAAATGTGTTTCAAGTGCTATCCATTTCGAAAGAAATCGTATATTGTTTATTGAATAGAAAAACTCACTAATCTGGATAATTCCTTCCACTTCTTTGACACGCATGATTGATTTCCACATATCACGTCTTTTGATATAGGAGAATATTCATTTTCAAGGAACAAAATTTTCATAATAAAATGTTCTTTTTTTCTTTTGATAATTAAAAAAATTATATTTTACCATAATTTTTAAAGAAATTTTAAAATAGCACAGTATAGTTAAAAAAATGAAAACTTTGAAAAGTTTATAAGTTCATATGTGCTTTTATTATTATTATAATTATATTTATACACATCATCGAAGGATAAGCAGTGTATTGATTTTGTCAAAACGTTTGCTTCAGAGACCTTACAAAGTGTATATATTTTCAATCAGCATTAAATTCTGATGTCCGCGCGTCCGTCTTGCTTTCATGTCTTCACCTTAAAGGGTTCAATCTTTTACACATTTCGATGGAATTTAATACAACGACGTGCTTTGATTCAATGACGAACGCTATTGAAAATGTTTCGGATGGGAACACTTTTTCGATTATCTTCAATATAAATCGTTATATGAATAACTGTATTAAGTGAAGTGGTGCGAGCATTTTTAATTGTCTTAATTACAAAAAATTTTTTCATATTTCTATAGAAAATTTTCCGTGAAATTTATTAAAGTATTTGGAAACAGCAAAATTTAGGATTATTCAATATGAAAGAAACAATTTACTTTCGCTTTGCCCTCTTCGGGTTTTTTCCGTACATATACACTACATGTGCAAGCGCACTTATATTCATATACATCTGTATGTATATGCATCAAATAGCGTACGCTCACTTAAAAACTCAGAATTTCATATGCTTTTACTTTAAAAGCGTTTGATGTGACTTCTAAAACAAAATGTTTAACATACGTTTGGAAGTTTTTTAATATAGTTTACATCTTATTTTAAAACCTTTCTTTATGTCTCAATATATTTAATTCTTTCTAGTCGTAATTGTTTTAAAGATACGATCCTTAGAGTATGCTATAAATTAAAAAAATTAAAATAAATGGTTTGATAGAGTGTAACGTCATATTAAGAAACCATTAACAGCACTTTTGCCAATAAAACTAATGAGAATGAAAGAGCAGGCAATTACATGGTTGTCAATTAACAGAGCTGTTACTGTTATTGATAACAGAGGCATTGAAAGTCCCTGAGATTTTTCTAACTCTTATTTTAAAACATTTCTTTGTGCCTCTATGTATCTAATTCTCTCCAGCTGTAGTTGTTTTAAAGATGCAATCCTTACGGTATGCTATAAATTTGTGCACATAATGTTGTGCTCTTTTTCTGCTTCAAACAAAGAAATTGCTGGAATCCACAATAACCACAAAAGCCATATAAGAAATTTTGGCGAGAAAAGAAAAGAAGATAAAAAAAAGGAAAAAGAAAAATCTAACTCTTGTCATATTTCTTTGACCAACTTTTCGATGTATGTTTACATATGTATGTATGTACATCATCTAAAAACCACTTGAGTAGTTATGGTTGAAAATTTATGTCATTACGTTTACCAAAAGAACCAAAGAGGTTACTAAGAGCAACGTATAAAGAAATCATGAATGATTATTAAATTGTTTGGTACTACGTTTACATATATATCTATACATACAGGCATCTGTGTTCAAGTCTCTAATCTTTGAGACAACTAAATCTGATGCATAGTGGTGTACACGTAATGAATGTTTTGAATACATTTGCGAAAACTAGAGGAGAGTAAATTGCTGCAGCCACATTGCCAGCTACAGTCTCTTCGCTGCTTTTATGCGGTTAGTGTTGATTGTTACCACTAAATATGGTTCATAATGTAACTATTACAACAATTATTTTGGTCGATCGTGTTTATTGTGTTTATTTTGCAACCGATAATTGTTATTATAGATATATATATCGGTCTCACAATTTTGTACAATTGTTAGTGGTGTTACGGTTGTTGCTATTCTTGGTTTTATAATAATTTTATACTTGTTTTTCTTTTCGCTTTTATACATGTATTCTATGTTCTTATAGAAGCAAGCAAATGTAGATATGTTTTTTTTTTTCTTTTTCTATTCTCGTAACAAACATGGATATGCCTGGCTATGCAATATGCGTCCTAAAGACATTCATTTGCATCATTGCATGTATGCGCTCATGTAAAGGTTTGTCGGGACAGCAGCATAAATTATTGCCTCTTGGCATTAGCGGTAAATGAAAGCAAAATCCATTTAATAAAATTGAATTAATTAAATTGAAATTAATAAATAAATGCATATTATTTTTAAATAAAATTTTGCTTTTTATTTCTCTATAATTTCGTTTTTGTAAAGGTAAAGCAAGAACGTATCATAACGTAAATTAAAAATCTGTTCCTAACCAGATTAGCACTCAGACAAGAAGATAGACATGATGACAAAAATACTTGGTAGACAATTACAAAATCTCTCAATGACATTAAGCGAAAGAGTTCGGCGAAAATAAGTTTTTATATAATCAGCATTAGAGGATAAAGTAAGTGATGAAAATTTTATAAAAAGAAAAATTTTTGCTTTCTATTATTTCTATAAAATGACACTATCTGACCCTTTTATGGTAATTTCGAAAAGATGTTCTTTAACTTTTCCTTAAATGCAAGATGAACATGACAAAATATCGATTTCGTTGGTTTGCTTTTAATAATTAATGAGAAAAAATCACATAAAACTTTGCTTTAGACAAGCAAAACTAAATATTAAATACCTTACGCGCTTTCGCTCTACTACTAGCATGTAAAACTACGGATGTAATAAATAAAATGAAAAATTTCAAAAGTGATGTTTTTAAAAATGCCTTCTAAGCGAGTCAGCACTCGTTGGTGGACCGCTCTGATCCATATTTAAGAGAAATGCATTTAAATTGCAAATCGTTTTTACCGCGAGTGCATCCCCTGAGTTGATTGGGGAAGGGCAAGATCGGATTAGGATTCAATCGAAATAAAAATTGAACAAAATTTGCAAGTTTTAAAGAAATAAAAATTATATCTTGAAAAAGTCTTGTAAGAGACTCAAATCGATAGGAGCCCAATTTACTATAGTCAAGTTTGTTTTAGCGAAGGCTTTACTATTCTTGGTCATAAAATAGCACAAACTAGATCTTGTTGGTCTATAAAGTTTTACCTTACATCTGGGTAAGGATCTCGGGATAATTCAACGGTGATGTGTTCAAATCCCAAGTGCAGTAGAGTCTCCTGCCTTAGATGCCAGCGCTTTCCGACTTTAGTCGAGTAGAGTTTTTTTCTCTACCTAAATTAATTATGATAGTAATGAAAACTCATGTATTGGAATATGATGAAAACTCAAAATAGGCCTATGGAGTCCAAACTTGGTGCAGCACATTGACATTACTTTTTGATACCACAATAAAATTCGGAAAAATAACTCCTTATGCTTTGTTATAGGCGCACAAAGGCTAAAAGAACACGGAACTGAGGAATTTCGTTTGTATTACTTTTTCAAACAGTTTTTCGAACAGTTGAAACAAATCTTATTGTAAAGCAAATATTGTCCAGTTTTATGGACTAGACTCTAAGGCGGCGCTCGTTTGTAAGAAGAGATTTTTCAAAGTAATATTGGATAATATTCAATCGAGTGGGCATGGCTTTAGTTTGTATACACTGCAATTATAAATTCCGATATTTTCCTTTGCAAGATTAGCATTATGGTCATTGTACCCTACTCTATTTGCGGTAAGTGCATATAAGCTTTGTGAGCACGTACTCAGTATGCAAAAGAACTTGAATACGATAATCTGAATTGATCTAAGCCTGTCTGTCCGTCGGCCCGTCTGATGTCTGTCGATGTAATTTTTGTGTTCAAGCAATCCTTGAGATATTCGGATAAAATTTGACACAGTGACGTATTTTGACACAATGGCGAACCCTATTGAAAATGGTTCGGATCGATCGGCTTTTTGCCCTATTGTCAAAAGTCGTTATACGGCAAAAACTTGTAATTCTCAAAATTTCTCAGTTTGCAATAGTATGTCGGCATTTTAAATTGGCTTGAAAACTGTGCACCGGCTGGGGTAATTTTTGAAGCCCCCTTTCTCGTAACGAAAACTGAAGATCATACGACAAAAAGGTACAATTTTCAATGGTTCACGATGAAAATTATATCATAATAGTAATTTAACATAAATATATTAACTGTGTCAAATTTGGACCACCACGGCCTCCTATCCTAATAAGGATTTCCACGCAAACTGATCCTTTGCCGAGCAGAAAATTGACCCACAATAGTATTTTCATACAAAAATGAATTCTATAAAATTTGGACCATCTACGCCTATTTTTGTATCCTAACCTATGTAAGAATTAAATTTGTACTACATGCGATTACGGTTTGGTACGCACTCGGAAAATATGCTTTTACATAGAAATAAAATATAATTTTTGTGATGCATAATAAAAATAAGAAATGTGTTAGATAATGTAGTGTAGGGTATTTAATGGTCGGCCTTGCCCTTGTTCTTCTGCTGTAACTGTACCAAGTTTGGCCCGTATCGGTTCACGTTCCACATAAGAGCATCTCAAAATTTAATTTTCATCAAATTTTTGTTAAATACTCTGCCAAATATTAAACGGTTAAGCTTGCCATAGGCTATAACTTTTCATTTATGAATGCTTAGCTAATTGGAAAACTTGTCGATGTTTTTCTCAGTTAGGATCCTGCTGCACCTAACTTCCAAAGTCTGACCTTAGACTTTTAAAACAATTAAGGTACCACGGGGGTCAGGTTGCCCAGAGGATCCCCTCTGCGAGGAATTGCTGGCTGCAGTTTTTGCTGCAGCAGAATCCTCGTAGTTGTCGGTCTTCTACCTGACTGCTGGGAACGACCCTTCGGAGAGTTTCGTGATGGCTGTGGTTGCCCCCAAAATCGCGGGAACGTTAAATATTTGAGGTGTTAGATAGGCCTCGCCTCCGTCAGAAGGAAGGGCATGCCATACACATGCCCTTGATCTGGAACTGCTTGGGAGCCTCCCTGCTCCCAGCCGGGCGTGAGTGACGCTTTCTCACTCCGTGTGCCATCGGGCACCGTAGGGTTAAGCCTCCACGGCGGGAACCTACGTAAACCCCCTGTCACATCTGCACCTAACTTAAGAATACAATAAGAAAATAAAAATAAGTCTCGAATTTCTTTAACCTCTTTAGCACATCTTACATAGAATAAGTAATAAAGAGAATTTTCGACGACGAAATATTCCCTTAAAGGGAAATATTTTAAAATTCGTTAAAAAACATTACGGACCATGAATTTCAGGGTATTCCGCTAAAAATACATTCAGTACAAAAAAGTGCTTTGCTTATTAAATACTCGAATGCGAAGCGAATGTATAGTCAGCGTTAAGTAATAGTAGGCCTTGAACAACTCCTTGAAATTTATTGCGGGAAACCGTCATCCGATAAGATTGGCAACTCTTACTCTTGCATTCGTTTTGTATTTCTTTTCCCCGCACATTCTTTATTTTGTCAAAAATTCTCACACATTTGTCATTTCACATCGCCAACGACTCTGCGTTATTTCAAATCGGAATTATATTTGAAACGTGCCGAGCGAATCATCTGTATTTGGCTCGTTGAATATTCGAGAACAAGAACGACAAGAAGAAGAAGAAGAAGACGGAGAAATATTTAAAGCGAGTTTGCGCTAATTTAATTAACCTGCACTAACTTCTTCTGGACGGCCTATTAGAAAATGGCTTACGCGTGAGTAGAAAATCGATTCAATTTTCAATATGTTATGAGGAAAAAATTTCAGATTAATATTGAATATATATATATATATATATAAGGAGGCATGACCACGACCGTGACCATGATTAACGAATTAATATTTTATATGCTATTGTTAGGGTCGAAAGTAATGCCAATCGATGTGAGCCCACTCCCCCATTCCGAGACATACTCGAATTCAAGTTACAGTCGCGCCGGTCTTGATGTTTTAAATAAACAACGACAAGAAGGAAAGGTGAGCACGAAAACTATATATAATAAGTTATGATTATTATATAGAATCTAACCGAAACGATTTTTCGATTTCGTAGCTTTGTGATTTTATTTTGGAAGCGGAGGGTGAATTGTTTCACGTTTTCACGTTTCACGTTATTTCGTAGCGATGTTTCAACGTGAGTGCTTTTATAAGGCTGTCAGGGTATACGTCTGTCTGTAAGAACTCTTCAACTGTTTTCAGATGATGTAAGAAAAAATGCTGATGTCGATGCGGTTGCTTTGAAGGCAATTATAGATTATATCTACACTGGTGAAATTACTATCACCGAAGGTAGCGTGCAATCACTTCTTTCTGCATCCGATTTACTTCAGATCGATTGGTTGAAGAATCAATGCGGACTATTTCTTAAACGCAGAGTAAAGTCAACGAATTGTTTTAGTATTTGGAGAGTTGCTGGTAAGTTCCTTGAGATTCTTGACTCATATTCAATTTATGAATGCTTGAGAATTTTCCAGATATGTACTCATGTAAAGAACTCTTTCATTATTGTAACAAATATATATTACTCTCCTTCCCCCGACTCGTTTATGCCAAGGAATTCTTAACGCTTTCCTTCGACGAGGTATGTACGCAAGACACAATTATTGGTAGTTAAGAAATGTGTATATGTATGTTTTGTTAAATATTCTGAGGCTTTTTTACATCAAGCATCTAATCATTTCTAAATTAAATCAACTTTTAAATGTTTCTTTGCAGTTGAAGATGATAATAACCGACGATAATCTTTATGTTAGGGGTGAGGATATCGCTTATCACGGCCTGTTGAAGTGGATTAAACATGATCCTGAATCGCGGCGAGTTCATCTCTACGAACTAATGAGTCAGATTGATTTACCGCGCGTTCGTCGTCGCTTGTTAAAAAATCACATCTTTAGAGAACCGGTCTTCAAGAATGATTGCAAGAGTAAACAGCTTTTGACTAAAGCCCTAAGCGATTCTTCATTTTCGTTTTATGAAGGGTATTACTGAAGGGTATTCCTCGGTACGGCTCACCTCATGTGCTATTCGCCGGTGGGAAATATGAAAATAAACAGTTATTCCCTTGCAAATTACGTAACATATTCTTTGATGAAGAGCTTACCATAGGACCAATGCGGGAGCATCGAAACCATTTGTCTGTAGCGTCATTAAATGGTTTTGTGTATTGTACGGGTGCGGTTAGCGGATCCCTCCTACTGAGAAGCGCCGAGTATTACGATCCCATTGTTAACGAATGGAATCTGATTGCTCCGATGAGAGAAAGCCATCATTCGCACGGGTCTTGTGTTTTTGACAATCACATCTACGTGATCGGTGGTTATATGAATTCGACAGTGGAAAACTACAATCCGAAAACCGACAAATGGTACCGTTGTCCGAACACTCCGTCCCAGTATAGCACTGGCAATCGGGCGGCAGTTATTGAGAATAGTATTTATAGCTTGGGGGATTACGAGAGCGTAACGTTGAATAATCGCTTCGATCCAAGAGAAGGGCGATGGCAAAGGCTCAGCGGTGCACCGTATCTGTGGCGTGACACAGAAGTAGCTTCTTACGGCCAATCCTTGTATTGCATTGGAGGAGATTTTGACTCGCATCAATGCACGCGGTATGACGTGCGTTCCGACAGATGGGAAACCCTATCTTCTATGATGTCGGGCAGATGCGGTCATTCGGTAGTGATTTATAAAAATAAAATTTACGTATTTGGCGGCTATGACGAACGCTATTATATTCGAATCAATGAATGGAAACGTCTCGGCATTGACTCGATTGACCGACAATACGACGGAGCTTCTCTTCTATATACCAATTTAGATAACATGAAAAACTTTTTATGCTTGTGATAGATAGGAAAGATTTTGCACGTTATGAGATAAAATAAAAAAACATTTGCAAACAAATATTTCTCATGTCAATTAATTAATTTGAATAATTAATCTCTGCCGCAAATACTCCCCATGGGTAACAGAACACGACAATGCAATGCCGCAGACATAAGCGATTCTTTCTGCTTAGAATATGATTTTTAATTAGGCTCAAATTACAGTGGAGTGCAATTGCATCTAATATAAGAAAAAGGTGTCCCCACACTTTGTTCTCATTTTCCGACTTAACAAAGTTAGTTTGTTCGGGGATCGACAAACCGATATTATTTTCATATTGTGGATCGCAGCCGAACCAATTTAAGTTCTTTCGACATGATATCGTTATGTTGCCGAAAGTATTGTAAACTATTGTAGAAAATGATGGAATCTATTTTCGTTAATATATAATGTAAAAAATTTTCCACAAGAAATGCCTTTTTCAAGTGAAAAAGTGATGTAACCTAATAATTAGGTTATTACTCTAAAGAGAACGGCCGACTTATTATGGTCATGTTGCTTGCACGAACAAATAGTTAAGTGCGTCGTAAGATACGAGATACATCTAACTCTTTTTTTACACGAAAGATACGCTCCTTAAAGAGCCGTATAAAAAAAGTCGTCTGAAAAAAATAGAGGAACATATGGTCAAATTGAGAATATACTCTAAAGCGTAAAAAAATGAAAGAACTCGAAATATTTTTCCAAAAAACCGTGCAAAAAAAGTAACAATGAAATCCATATTAAATATTTATTAAATCAAAATAATTCATTTTTATTACAAAAAAAAAAAAAAAGTTAGAATTAGTGTACAGTGAAAATTCGGTCCATACATGTTACATGTAAAAAAAAAAAAAATTTTAACGAGCGTGAACACTTATTACGGATTAGACCAGCAACGAAAGAACTTTATTGAAATTGTTGACTGAATTCTGTGAATTGAACACGGATAATTGAAAATATAACGATATATAGAGAAGAAAGTGATTACAAAATTCGGATATTCCTCGTAATCGATCACGTCACTAAAAATGTTAAAATTGAAGATTAAAAAAAACTTTTATTTGGGGACTTTTTTCGCTGAAAGAAAAAATTTTTGTAAAAAGGCGTATTTGTATTTAAAATGGGGTAATAAGAGTTGTTTGTAAAAAAAGTGTTGGGTGTACATGTTGTTGTTTTTTTCTTTTTTTTTTGAAATTTGGAAAAATATCTGAAATAATGAGTTAGAAAAAAATCTGAAATTTAAAGAAAAACAAGAGAAGTCTTTCTATTCGATTTTTTTATTATTATTATTATTATTTTTGTTTTTGTTTTTCATTTTAAATATTCCTTTAAAATCGTGCCTGAACCGACAAAAGCGTAATAAATTTTAACAGTTGTGACCAGTTTTTGAAAATGTTGTTTATATGCTTTTGTACTGTATACCTCATCATTATATATATATATACACACACACACACACACACACACATTTATATGTATGTGCCCGACTATACGCCTAAATGTATATATATACGTATGTAATACAATTACAATTTGTTTAGATTTAAGTTAACGCTTGCAAAACGAGCGCATATATTACTTTACATAGTAATTGCAACTTATTGTATA
>KK502879.1:42441-53138 GCA_000688735.1 Glossina austeni | reverse complement strand
CTTTTGGCTTTAATCATCATCATCATCGTCATCATCGTCATCATCATCATCATCATCATCATCATCATCATCATCATCATCATCTTCATCATCAGATATTGTCGTTTTTTAATTTAAAATCTGATATGCTGGACCTTCTACTCTCTCTTTCTCTCCTCCGGCCTCTCTCTCTCTCTCTCTCTCTCTCTCTCTCTCTGTCTTTATCTCGTTATAACTAAGGTTTTTCTTATTGTTCAAAATGTCAAATGAAAAGCTTTTCTTTCAATTGACAGCTTACATATCCATCAAACGACCTTGTGCGGACATCCACTAGTTTATGTGCCTGTAATTAACTTTTCATTTCATTTCACTTTTATCGAAATTTATTACCTTTCGCGGAATGTCTAATTTATTGTGACCACCACTGTTGTAAGATGAAAGTTCATTAACTTTTCTGTCACATTTGTAACACTTAAAAAAAAAAAAAAAAATATATCAGAGATGCAATCATGTCTATATAGTCGGCATTGATATTGAATTTTAGCTTTTAGGTTACTTTGAAGTCTTTCCAAAAAAAAGAATTTTCTTCTCTTCACTTCAGATCAAATCCACAAACAGATGCAATCGACCAAAATTAAGCGTCAGATCAATATTCATATATTTATTCATCGACATATGTACAGACTAGGAAAATGAAATTTAAATTTAGAAAACAATATACGCCTCATTTATGTCCTGTTGAAAACTGAATCAATTTCATATAATTATTAACTTAATTACTAGATGTCTGAAAGCGTATATAACTAACTACTGTACGTTACCTTACTTTTCTTTCATGCCTTTCAACTGCATTACGTTGTTATGTATTTTTTTTTTTTTTTATTTACAATATTTCAACAAAAACACAAAAACAAAAAAAAAAGTTCAATCATATTTGCACCAAAGCAGCAGGTTATTGACTGATTGGTTACTATTCGTCATTGATGTGAGAAAAAGAAAAAATGAGCAAACATTCGGTACCGAATTAATATGTAAAAAAAGATTGACAGCAATCGTTCAGTTCAGAAGTAAGGAAATTTTTTTGCTTTTAAGTGGGAAAAGTTCGATCCTTGATTATACTATACGCTATGCGGACTTAAGAGATAGACACATTTTTTTTTATATCGATCGATTCGGTACTAGTTTCTTTTCCGCGCTTGTCTGTCCGTCTGTCCAGATATTTTTGTATTCAACCTACATATGCAATTTAACGTATTCGGTTCGGACGATTCTCTAGACAACCCCTTATTTTAAGAAATCGTTATATGAAAAAAAATATGGCGGCACAAATCGGCATTCTTGATTGGTGTGAAAACTTTGGACCAGATGGGACTATTTTTTGAACTTTCTCTGATATAAGCATTCCTGCGTAATGAAAAGATCTAATCCCCAATAGTTTTTGGTAATAATTTGACATATAAATCAATCTCACCAAATTTGGACCAAGCAGGTTTATTTTTTGGCTCCCCAATCCGTATAGAGATTTTAAGGAAAAATTAAGCTTTGAATGCCAAAAAAAGTCCAATTTTTAATATTTTTTTAGTAAATTAATCATAAGGAATTTGGATCATAGAGGTCTACTTTTTTGATTGCACCAGTATTTGATTTAAAGTCTTTTCAGAGTAGCGTGTTTTATGAAAAGTACTCCGATTGGAACCATTTTTCATAGTGTTGGTCTTTAGACCTAAAAATGTTAGTGTAGCAAATTTCATCATCAATATCTCGAAAATTGCGACATCTAGGCTGGATGCAAGATACGGACGGACAGACGCGTAGACAAGCTTAGACCTATTCTGAATCGATCGCTTTAATAATAGAAAGAATAAAGTGCTTGTGTGATGTCGCAAACATCCGCACAAACCTAATATAACCTCGTGTCATAACTCTTGCGGGGTATAAAAAACGAATTTCTAAATTCTTTTGAAAACAAGTTATTTTTCTGACGAAACGATTGCGATTTTTTATTTGAATTTCGAACTTCTTTGTGATGAAAAATTTCTTAATAGGAAATAATAAAGTGAAACTGCGCTATAAGGAAAGCCATGCGCACTATATAATAAAAAACCACCCCAAGTTTTGAGTTTTACTTTGCTAAAAAAATTTCGAATAATTTTCGAATTCATAGGACATTGCAGAAATTCTTGCCTGCAATAAAAACTTGTGATGATGATAAGTTCAATATTCGAAACGACTTCTTCTATAATTATATCGATTTTTAACTATTGCTTTAATAAAATTGTTGTGTCCTTAAAAAACGCCAAAGGACAAAGTATTTAGCTTTGAAAATTTGTAAAGTAAATAAAGCAAAGTTTTATTTAAAAGTCCAATACGCTTTCTTACGATCCAAAATCACTTTGTGTGCACTAACATTTCTTCACTTCTTCATTCATTCATCATGAATCATCTCATTTAATCATTTTGCTCTTATCTTTCTAAATTTATATCAAACAAGTAAGAACATTATAGTCGGACAAGGCCGACCATTAAATACCCTACACTACATTGTCTAACACAATTCGTATTTTTATTATAGAACGCAAAAATTATATCTTGTCTCTGTATAAAGACATATTTTCCAAGTGCGTATTTGTGGGGAAGCGGAGCCAAAACGCAACCTAAGTTGTAGTACAATCTTTATATATGGCAGCATCCAAAAATAGGCATAGATGGTCCAAATTTTGTAGAGTTCACTTTTGTATGAAATTACTATTGTGGGTCAATTTTCATCACCACACATTAAAACTTAGACTCTTCTGCTCTAAAAGGCTCAATTTTCGTGAAAATTCTTTCCAGGGTAGGATTCAAACAATAGGCGGAGAAGGTCCAAATTTGGTTCAGTTAATTTTTTTATATTAAATTACTATTATGATATAATTTTCATCACGAAGCATTGAATGTTGCATCTTTTTGTCGCATGAACTTCATGGGAGGAGATTCAAAAATTGCCACAAACGATGCAAAAATTTCATACCAATTGCCGATAGAATGCCGATATATTACTACAAACCGAGAAATTTTGAAAATTACAATTTTTTGCCATATCACGACTTTTCACAATAGGGCAAAAAGTCGACCGATTCGAACCATTTTCAATAGGGTTCGCCCTTGGATCAAAATACGCCACTGTGTCAAATTTTATCCAAATATCTCAAAAAATACATCGACAGACATCAGACGGACCGACGGACAGACAAGCTTAAATTTATTCAGATTACGATTCTGAATCGTTCAGTATAATAAAAGATAGGTCTACCTTAAGCCCTTCTGCGTCTTACATATGTCCACACTAACTTAGTATACCCTGTACCACAAGTGGTGTAGAGTATAAAAAAAAAAAAACAATTTTAAGATTTTTTGTCACACAGATTTTTCTACATGTGAGTGTATGTTTTTCAAAAGTTTTTTATAAAGTTTTTTTTTCAAATTTTTTAAAGACAAAAAAAAAAACTATGATCTCTTTTAAAGGTTTCTCTTAGCGTAATGCTACCGCGATCGCAATCTTGCACAAGGAGTAACAAATCAAAAAATTTTCAAAATAACTCAATATCTGGCCACAGGAAAATAGATTTTAAAATTAACGCCTTACAGCATTAGCATCTATGGCTATCACCTTTATTGAAAACCCTTTCCCACGCTGGGGATATGAAGCCACTACCATTGAGCCCTTTATAAAAAGTGTCGTCGACTTGTTTTTTTTTATTTTTGGAAATAATCGCTCGACAATCGGCTGTAGAATCCGCTGATTTTAATTTGTCAAAAAAACTCTATTCTACATCGTCAATACAATATTTAGGGCAATGATGAAAATTTAAGTCGCCACTAACACGATGAGCTCGCAAAATATGATTTCGATATTTGAGATAAGAGTTCCAAATAACCGCAACGCGTTTATACAACTATAGTGTGTTCGAAAAATCGAATTTTTGGATTTCTTAAAAAAAGATCGAGGCAATCTATTACTGCGAAGCAAGAATCGTCGTTGACTTCTCTCTCTAAAAGTATCATTTCTAAATTTTACGTAATATTCGAAATTATTCTTGTCTTCCCTTGGTTTTCTGGTAAGAACAGAACAAGCAATGCGGGAAGTGTTACCATTAGTTCCTAAGATGAAAGATACTACTCTTAAATCATGACAAGTAAGGAAACATGAAAGAGTTACGATGTCCAAATGATTTAGTGAATCGTTAATCTCGACGATAAAGTTAAATATTCGTTTGGCTAGCATTTTGGGTAGTTGGCAGCTCAGTTAGTCTCCAGTTTACAGTCTGCAGCTGCTTGGATAGATAGCTTAATCAACTGAGGCTCGCAGGTCTATCGACTAATTTGCAGGTGAGTTCCGGCATCACCACCCCCTCCCCCCCTTCTTATCGCCTGCAAGACAATCCTGCAAGAGATTGGCCCTTTACTAAGACTGGAGTATCAGATAGGAAAGTTTGAGTATGGTCCAAGCTTGCTCCGCTGGCAAGGCGATGCCTATCATGCACATCCAATTATTTAATGCCAGGCCTTACACGCCTGGCAAGACAAAGCACATGTGGTATCACACTGAGGTGCAATTCGAACAGCGCGGGCCCCGTAATGCTTTAGGATTATCACCACTGCGCGTGGCATAGGTATGGGCGCATCCTCGCTTTTGGATTGTCCCTACTTCCTAGACAATATACAAGGACCCCATATTAACCCAGCGTATACCAGGCACTATCTCACACTATGAAGTCCTCTGACTTGCTCAATCGCTCGTGGAACTATTTGTTAAATCTTGAGCCGAACCCTGACCTAGCCGCTGACTTCCCCAAGATGGTATGCCCACCTTTGGAAAGCTAGGAGCTTAATTAGCATTATGAGTTGCTTCAATCAAGCAGATGCATCACTGAAAAGCGTTACGGATAACAACTGTAATTGGCTCAAGAACAAAAAAACATGACATTGCGATTTTTTGCCAATGATAACTTTGATCCGTGCACCGCAAAACTTGTCCAGGAAACGTGAACAACTTTCAACGGGAGCTAGCTTTCCTTGCCGCAGCATTTTTCGAACGCTACTTTTCGTCCATTCGAGCCGAGCTTCTACTCTCCCGAAAACACCCAAAAAAATGCTCTCGTAGACTAAGGCTCAAAAGAGCAGTAATGCTCTTCTCAAGCATTCATTCATATTTTGTCTGAGAGGTGGAAGTAGTAATGATTTGTCATGGACCATACATTCAATGAAATATCTTACGCCATTTGTTTTTTATAAGCAATTTTCAAGTTTACTAAAAAATCGGCAGAAACTTATACGCACTCCTAATGTTTTTGTTAAAAGTTTTCGTTGAAATGCTTAGGTAAGCAAATTAGAAGAAGAATTCTTTGAATTAAAACACGAATTCCGTGGAATTCAGTTGCAATAAAAAATGCTTAACGAAAAATTCGAAATTCAAGTAAATTTCTTCTTCCTTTTTTGTTTGTTTTTTGCAAACTCTATTCAAATATTTCGGTTATTTGTCAGAAAATTCAATTTACAATTCAAAGCGTCTTTGACGTGAAGGAATTATTACATTACATAGAAATCTATATATTTTATAAAATACATATATAATTAATTTATTGTTAATAATAAAATTTAAGTTGAACTTAAAGGTTCTGAGATTGATTGTTTGCCTCGACTTATCAGCTCACATAAGATGGAAAAATATTTTAATGCGTCATGCAATGATTGCATGATAGAATTTGTATGCGATAATAATAACAATGAGAGATCGATATAATGAGTTTTAATGAACTTTAATGAATGTGTACGTGTACACTAAGCCCGACACAACTTTGCATGCGTAGAGAGTATTCTAGGTCTTTTATTTTTATCAATTCAATTAATGATTAAAACGGAGAAGAAAAAAAAAAATTAAAAATAGATTTTAACTAAAATTTTTTTTTTTTTTTTTTAAAAACATATTTTTTTCTTTCAAAAGTTTAGCTTTCAGTTCAGTCAAACTTGGGTTGTCTTGTTATCTTCTCTTTCGTTTTTCTCGCTTTTGTACTCATTTCGACCGACCGTCTGACCCACGATGCATTCATTAATCATTCGTTAGATTTGTAAAATTTGTAAAAAACTTTGTTATTCATTCAGATGGTTTTTGTATATACAAAAATATCGTTATTGTTGTTGTCGTTCTTGTTATTATTACTGCTATGTTTTTTGCTGTCGAACAAAGCTACTACTGCCAAACGTATCACATGTTGACACAAACGCGGCACAACAATAACAGAAAATAATAATAATAATAATAATAATAATAGTAACGAAAGAAAGAAAAACAATCGGACAACAATAATAATAACAACAGCGACAAGAACAACAACCACGACAACAGTCACAACAACAACCCGCTGCAATACACATTTTAAACTAAACAAACGAATCCAACGACGACAACGGTAGTAGTGTAGTAGACACCAAACACACCAAAAAGCTTGACTCAAAATACAAGCAAAGACATAGAGACAAACACAACAGACACACACACACACACACACACACACGCATATACATTCGGGCAGACATAATCGTGTACACACATATCTACACCTAGGAAAAAACAATATACGGGGAGACCAGACCGTTGTCAGTATTCATTCATTCATTTATTCGCGTTTTGTACCTTCAGTCGCAACAAAGCTGCACGCGGAGCATGATTTCTTATTTCTTGTGACAGACAACACAGACAACAAATTGCTAAGTAAATAACCAAAAAAAAGAAAAAAACAAAATATATACACAAGAAAGAAAAAAAAGCTTATTTTGGTGGTAAAAATATGTAGAAATGTTTTTTTTTATTTTTTTCTTTCTTTGCCTTTGCAATATTTAAGTAACATAACTACTCTACGGTTACTCTACGGCACTGCTATAAGGATTTCAATACATTGCATACAACATAAAGTGTACATTTGTATGCATGCATTTATGTATGTGTGCGTGTGCGTATGTGTGTGTGTGTGTGTATGTGTATGTGTATACGTGTGCCTATATCATAGATACAAATCAAACGATTATTAAACAAATTACTGAAGCGGAAATTGTAACGTGTTTTAAAAAATGTTTTTGCAAAAAAAAAAAAACAACAAAAAACAAAATGCGAAAAATTTTTTTTTACTTGAATTTTTGAATAAAAAAAGGAAAGAAAAAGAAATTAATATTAATAAATATTTACTGACGCTAAACACAAGTCACGATTTGTTAACTATGCGTGAGCTAAGTGCGTAGCTTTTCAAACGGAAAGCGTGAGAAATAAATGAAAAAAGCAGCAAAAACAAGAAGAAGAAGAAGAAAAAGTAAATAAATAAATAAAAATCAAAAACGCCGTCAGTCAAGTTGGTTGCTTTGGTCGTTCACTATATGGTTAACAAGAAAATTTCCTATTGGGTCATTAGATCGGACCGTGTGTGCATTTTATATATAAGTATAAGAAAAAGAGAAGGAACGAAAAACTTACCGGCCAAAAAAAACAAAAGTAACAAGCAACAAATATATAATATATATATATATATATATATATATATATATATGTATATCTGTAACAACAATAACAACTTTGATAAATGTTGCAATGGACTATCGAAAGCTTAAGGTTTTGCTTTGAATATTTAACCAAAAATTAATTAAGTTTTTTTTTTTTATTTTTTTTTTTTAATTTATTGCATTATGTTGAAATTCTCAAAGTAAACAGAAAGTGAAGTGATTCGATTTTGTAAATATTTCCAGACAGTTTACAACGATATCTATAAGTAATGCAAAATTTCTTGGTATTGTGTAAGTATCTATGTGCAGATATTTTCTAAGGGTTTTTTTGTTCTCTCTTTTCTTCTTTTCTTTTTCGCCCCTCAAAAAAAATAGTCAGACGTTGTTATTTATGTGTATATAAAGCAAAGCATTAAGAGAAGTGTTCAGTAAACGTAGGAAAAGTTGTATAAATGAAAGTGAAAATGTTTTCATTTTTAATGGAAATTTCTCTCTCTCTCTCTCTCTGTCAGGCTCTCTTGTGAAATCGTCCTTTGTTGTCTGCGATGTAATTCAATAAAACAGAAGCTCTAACATGCGATTTTATGTTTTTCTTACTAATTCAACAAAATCTGCCTTAGAGACACAAATGAAATGAATTTCCAAAGTGATAGCATTCTGAAGTTTTATGCAAATAACTTCACTGCCCATAGACTGCTATCCAGAAGAGTGTTTTTGTGCAAGTTTCATAATAACATTTTAGAAACATTTCCAATGAGATTTTTTCTTATTCCTGCTGGTTATTTATTTATTCATTTAAATCTGCAATTATAAAGGACTAGCATGTGGTAGCATCTGGATTTTGCTCTCTGACAAACCTTGGTAAACGCCAACTGCCAGTATCAGGTAAATTCAAAATCAATTTTCTCTTGAATACATTGAAGGACTCATCCACCGTTCGTTATGCATGGTATTGACATGAAAGGCGTTCCTATTCGTTCTAGACAACTGTAGCCGTTCGATTAAAAGCGTCGGCGCTTATGACCGGTACGATTCTGTAGAGTTAGATGAAGAACCCAAATTCTCTGACTCTCGCATTATAGACAAAACGAGTAACGGGGTTGGCTATCAGTTTAAGTCTATCCAAATTATAAGGCGGGTATCCAGCAATCTCTCTAATGCAATAGTTAACAAGCAACATAAGAAGAGCAACAGCAATCGTGTATTTAACGTGAACTGGCGAGTGTAAGTTCAGATTATACATTTCAGCCGGTTGCACGTCAAAGTTAAGTTTGCGATCCAGGATTACTCTTGGACATGACATAGAGTCCATCAAATTCTTATTTAATCTAATTGTTACAAGTTGGCGGAACAAGCCCGATGGAAGTTAAAAGGCATAGCTTTGGTCTTACTTTTCTTGATGCAAAGCGTGTATTCTCCATCATCCACGAGCTGATACGTGCTAAGGACTCGTTAGTCCCAATACATATATCGAATGTGTAAGCATTACTTCGACCGCAGCTGTAATAGCAAAAGATCTCTAATCTACGAAATGGGAAAGATCACGCGCGAATAGTTTGAACAGTAAGGGACCCAGAATGGTGCCGCTAATACGCAATCGGTATCAGCAACGGATTATTTATCATTTCTTTGGCAGGAAACGATCTCAATTTTTATTTCTATTTTATTTCCCTATCGAGGGTGAACTTCTACTTATTAAGACGTGTGATGATGACGATTGCAAAGTACGCCAAATTCTTACAAGCGCTTGGAAGCATGTATCCAGGCATGTAAAGGGCCGAGGCTTTGCAGAATTTACACAATCAAGTTATGCATAACCATCTGTTACGTGTGATAGGCGATGAAATGTATCAGAAATTTTGTAATTTAGTTTCAAAGACCACATAGAAACTTCCATGCTTCCATTATATATATTTTTTTTCTGATTCCTTTAGAAGGACAATTGATGCCTACTTCTGTGCATTTTTTTTTTGTATCCATGATTAGTTTCTGTTAAGTAATCGCATATTATTTCATCAAAATCGATATTAAAGATGTATGTGAAGTGAAGTTAGCCGGGAAAGTATTCTGAATATTGACGAAAAGACTGTCTCTCTTTCTCATTGTGACGGCGATTTTTAGAAAAGTTGTTATTTCTTTGTGAGCACTTTTTGCTTATCGGAGAGCCTATGATTTTTAAAAAATTTCGAGAATTCGACGATCACTTCTTAATTTTAGGACGTCTGTGATGGCTTTTAAAATTTTTTTTCATTTCCTTAAGACAACACTAAAGTCCATTCCTAAACACTTTGCTATGATAAACTGAATTTAAAGGATTTCGAGCTTATGGATGCGTATTTCATACCCGAAATATGTTAAGCGTAATAATAGACGATGGATAACGTATATTAGAAATTTAGGAGAATTACCGATGTCCACTCCTGGCGACTTTGCTATCCATGGTTAGCTCCCTTTCATAAATTTTGCTGAATGAAAATGACTTCTCAATGTAAGCAAAGAGATCCGTTTGTATTGTCGGTTACACATTTTGTACTTACTTGGCAAAGGTTCTACTTGAAGATTCTAGCCTCGCTTATGTCCTAAAAAAAGTCGTGCGAAAGGTAAGGCAAGGTAAAGAAGAGTAATGTTTCTTACATCCCCGATTCTGATTCCTTACTAAACCTGACGCTGATGACGCTTTTCACCGACTTGCTGCCATTCCCAGTCTTTTTCTTTTTTCGTACTTCTGCTTGACCATCTCTGTGCCGCGCGTGTAGGGGACATCCTCTGCGTGATTGGTCATATTAAAGAGCAATTAAAAACATTATAGAGGACCTGAATACCCTACACCAGTTTGCTTAATATGACATCCCATAATATAGGGGTTTTTCAAAAGAAGCGATTATATTGGAAGTGGTCGAAAAAGTGGATCGATTCAAGGCATTTTCAATGGCGTTCTTCCTTGGGCCAAAATATGTCAATGTGCCAAATTTCATTAAAATATCTCAAAAATAGTCGCCTGTAGGTTGGTCAAAAGAAAAAAAGACGGACGGACAAGCTCCGGTTAATTCAGGAAGTGATTGTGAATCGATAGGTATAATAAGAAGTCGTTCTAACTGAAGTTCCTCTGGTTTGTATATATATCTGCATAAACCTCATACACCGTTCTTCCGCAAGTTATCAAGCGGTATAAAAAAAAAAATATGTAG
>KK502879.1:19453-35167 GCA_000688735.1 Glossina austeni | reverse complement strand
GGACTTGAAATGGATTCAACATGTTTATTATACCAATCAATTTAGAATCACTCTCTGAATCATCGTAACCTTGTTTATCCGTCCGTTCGTCCGACCTTATAGGAGGCAATTTTCGAGAAATTTTGTTCACCGACTTGTTTTGACTCAAGGGCGAACTCTGCTGAAAATACTTTGAATCGGGCTATTTTTTCGTTCACTTCCCATATGGCGGCCCATTTTGAAAAGACGTCACATGAGTACCTGTAGCGCGGTATCATTCGTTGTGTATTATAAAGTAGACTTTATTAGTTACCCTACTGTATTGCGCTCTAAATCGCAAACTGCATCGCTTATAGTACGATATCGTACGCCGCGGCGTATATCGAAAAGCATACTGTATCGTACATAATATCGTTTCCCCTCTCGAACATCTTACAATTTGATAAGACTTCGCATGGTTCTTATGTGCACCACATATTTATTTATCAAGCTTCGTTAGATGCGATTTTTAGAGTCAGGGGCAAATTCTTGATCCAAGTTATTTGATTTTCAGATTTGAAACCAAGATTTTCTTAAGACACAATAAGATAAGCGCGGGGAGGAAGAAAATTGAGCAGGACTTTCAAACTAGTCAAGAATATATGTGTGTACACATCATAGGTTGTCCGACATAATACGAACATATCACGCACTACACTACATTATACCTGCCCCTTGTAGTGAATATGAAGGTGTGCAAAAGAATTATCGAATTTTCGCTAAGTATATGCTGATGTGTTATCATGTTCAGATAAGAGCATGTATCTGTATCTGAAAATTGAAGCAGAAAGATGATCACAGCTCATAGTTGCCACATAACTCGAAGGTCTATTTAAACGAGCAAAGGGTGTTCGAGGATTCGCTTTCAACTATTTCTGACTTTTATTTGTGTAATTGAAAGTTTTTTAGTTTTTATCTTTAGTTTGCAAACACAAACAACACGTTTTACTATAAACTTTCGCACTGCAACTAATTGATAATAGTGCTTAAAGGCAGAACTATCAGCAGCAATAGCGCCGAAAGTAATAAAAGAAAAAATTGCTTTAATTTTAATTTGAATTGATTGCGACTCAATTTCCATGACACCAAAATCATTTCATTTTGAATGTAGTCCAAGAAGTTGCAAAGAAAAAAAGAGGAGAAAAAACAAAAACATATATATATCTATACAAGTTTATGATTGACGAACGGCAAAAAAAAAAACAACAACACTGACTGAAGTAATTACCTTTAATCTTAGATTCCGATCCGGGCATCATAAATAATAAATTATGTGAATTACAAAGGAAAGAAATGATAATAATAATACAAAATAAAAAATAAAAAAAAACAGCAATCTCGACAACACCAATAACAACACTAATATTAAACATTGATCATATTTTTTTTTCACACAATTGTCACGACCGCCAGGCAACGCTACTCCGCATGAATTGCATGAAAAACAGAAAATCGACAAAAAGAAAAAAAATGGATTGCAATCTTTTTTTTTTTTTTTCCTTTTTTAATATTTATTTATTAGTTATAACCAATGAGATGTTACTTGTATTGTTGCTGCTGCTACTGCTGCTGCTGCCTGTGCCGCAGTTGTTGTCGTCATTGTTTCAGTTTAGTTTAGAGTTTACTATAAAAATGATCATCACACTTACGTTAAGGTGATTGCCACAGAAATCACTCGAATAGAACATTGTAACATAGAAATCATCATTATTTTGTTGTTGTTGTTGCTTTTTTTTTATTTTTTTTATTTTTTGTTGCGGTCTGTACTACTGATAATCTAATAAATAAATTACTACGCTATTCACCTGTAAATGAGGTCAATGGGAATTGTGTCTATGTAGGAAGTGTCTATGCGTTTGTGTGTTTATATATGTATTTCTATCTAAGTATTTAAAATTACAATGTTGAGTGTGTCTGAGAGTTTTCCATTTATCTACATTTTTTTTTTCATTTTTTTTTTTTTTTTGCTTTCCGTTGATTGACTTCATTATATTTAGTAAAGTGCTTGGTTGGTTGTCTTACATTACAACAAAGAAAAGTGAAAATGTATATATGTATAAGTGAAAGCTACCCCTTAGACGAAACTTTTCAATAAATCAGCAGATTCTTATAAATAAGAATCTTTTCTAGCCAACTTTTTGAACTTTAGTCCAATTTCATATATGCATATATATGTATTTATATGTATATATTTATATATATATATATATGAGGTCGAGATAATTTGTTTAAAATGTAGTTCATTCATTATTTTTTGGCTTTCTCGTATTACATATATATTACATATATATTCGTATATATATATAAAATAGAGAGATCGTTAAAAATGACTTTTTATAATTAATTGCTTTGAGATTAACAGATGTGAAGAGTCAGCTGACAATTTGCTACTTAGATCGTAAAACTATTTAAATCATTCTATTTCTCAATAATACTGAAATGAGCGCTATCTTGTTATATCATCTGCCGATATAGTGTTCTGTGCCCCTAAGCTGACTTAGTAGACAAATATCGTTTTCTCACTATTTTATCTTTCTAATCTATCGCTAGATTCCATCTTTTATTTATTTCACTAAATTATTTCTTAACTTTTATTTATTTTTTTTTTTAGGCCCTACAACATATTAATTTTGTGTGGCCGTAACAAACACACAGAAGAACTTGAGATAGATAAAAAATTATTCTGAATCGATTTAAGCTTGTCAGTCCCTCTGTCCGTCAGATGTATGTTCATGTATTTTTTTCTTGTGTGTTTAACTTATAGCTAGCAGTTTTGTATATATATATATATTGGGCGAACACTGTTACAAATGTCTCGGCTCGGAGTACTTTTTCGATCACTTTCCATATAGTACCCTATTTTAAAAAGTCGTTACATATGAATATCTGTACTAAGCAAAGTATTTAATGCTAGGCACTATGTTGTTTCTGCTTGTTTTTCTTTTCAGCTCAGCTAGTTTTAGCTAAAACTCATGAACGAATGAATAAATACATAAATAAATTTAGTAAATCGGACAAGGCCAACGTTGTCCCAAACTTATATGATGAAAGATACGAATTAACAAAAAATATAAAAATCTAAAATAAAGACTTTTTCAAAGATATGAAATCATAAATCCACCTGATCCAAATTTGGCAAAGCTAATTTCGCTTTCAAAGAACTGAAGATTAATTCATGTACTTTTCATCTTAAATCATTATGCGGAAGAGAGCGCGAACAATATACACCAAGATAGTGCAACAACTTTATATGCCGATTCATAATCTCAGACCTATTATTATGATAATGTACTAAAAATTAGATTTCACTGCCATAAAAAGGTTTACATTTTGCGATCCCAAACCGTTCGCATTCACTTAATATTTTTTATTTATATTTTATGGACAAATATTTAAAATCACAACATTTTTTCATATAATGGCGAATTGTGATATGCCGAGAATGGCCATAAAGTGGCTGGACTCCCGGCCAAAATGTGTCAGAAATCAACGGCTGGTGGAGCGAATTCAAAAAATATATGAGAGAATATTAGATAGACAGACGGACAAATCGACGATCGATATAATAAAAAGTGACTTTATATCAAGTCTATATCAAGTTCTTTTACGTATGGTAAAAATTTGCATAAACCCCACGTATGTTTACTGTATAAGTACTGCAGGATATAATGTACAAATCTTTAGAAAATCATATTAATTAGCATTAGTTTCTGTGATTAACTATATGTTCGAGGCCGTCTTCCGCTACAACATTCTTGCGATAAAAATTGTTGTTGTCATATTTTAACAGGTACTATAAACTTGTGTTTGCTTGCGTAGGGAAATTTTTCTTTTAATTTTGACTTACAAATCTGAACCTGTGATCTTCTTCCGGCAGCTCTACTTTCTTTCTACGTCTTTGATTTTGTAGAGGTTTTCTTGTACTTTCCAATAAACAATAGAAAGTCTTGTAGAACATTAAAAAAACAGTAAAATTCCATCTATGTAAAGATTTCATAAAGTGTACGCACACCTGTGAAAAATGGATTATTAAAGTTTTCGCCTTTACCTGCGCCTTGTTTTAATTCGAAAAATCACAAGAACTTTGTTACCTATATTTTTAAGTAATGAAGCTCGAAAATGTAAGAAGTTCCTATATATAGTTATTTTTAACTCATGCTGGTGATAGTCTATTGCTTTAAAAACTATTTTCTTGCATGAGATAAAAATGTCGTCCATAGCAAATATTGTTGAGTAAATTTGAAATAATTATTTTGCAAAAAGGTTCACTATTAGCGATAGTTCCCTGTAAGCTGTTTTACCCATATCCGCCCTTCTCTCTCTGGGGGTGTTATTGGAACAATTGATCTCATTAAAAAATTTGAGTCAATTGAAAAAAATAACTTAAAACTCTCACGAATTAAATATATTAAATATAAATATAAAGATAATATAAATATTTTTTTCATAGTTCGTGATCTTAAGAGAGATCGGCTAAAGTGGATATGGAAATTATTTTGTGTTGAAAAAATTCCCCTTGGCCGATGAGTAAAATTAGTCTCAGATGAATACGTCCAAGATTGAAGGATAGCGCTGCATTACGTCAATTTGTCATGCCGGTTGCAACATTCAGCACTTAGGTCTCTCTATACTATATCTTCGATTAGTGTAGAATTACAAGATTTTTTTTCTTGTTATGTTTGCATGAGACTTGTCTTGTTATGTTGACATGAGGATCACCTTCTGCTTTGCTATAAATATTTATCAGAGTTATTTAAAAATGCAATGTAAAGCTAGAAGCAACAAAGTTTAAAAAATAAAAAATTAATTATTTTAAATGAAAGCTTAAAACGTTCTATTTGACCAAAGAGGGCTATTAAGTACTTTGTACAACATTTTATCCTTTGTAGCATGGGAGAGTTTAGAAAAAATGCGAAATCTTTGTCATATAAAATTCACTTCTTGGAAAATAGGTGCCGTTCAATTATAGCATAACTAACTTTTTTGTCACAGATTTTATTATCGTTCGTCATGAAACATTCAACATTGTGGCCAAACGTACTAGAACAAATTTGTCTATTAAACCATTAGTCTGTTCAAGTTTTCATTCTGAAATATCAATAATACGTAGACTTTATTGCCATACAAATGTTTAGCGTTGATAAAAATGATTGAAAAATGGTTTCATCCCATTCAAATATTTCACATTTATTGATTGTGCAAAAAATATATTTTTTAAAAATTTTTACTTATGTAATTTGTAAATTTTAAGGCTGTTCCAAGTTAGGACTTTTTATGAGAATTGAGCTATTGGTTCGAATCGAAACAGTTTAGTGTCAGTCATCAAGACATCTCGAAAATTGCGACCTGGTCTTAACAGGCATCATGCAGACAGACGGATAGACTTAACCCCTTCCGAAAATGCTTACAAAAGTGCTTAGTATAATAAAAAATGAATCTATGTAAAGTCGCCACAAGCTGTGCGGTCTATAAATCCGCAACAGCCAGGCCTTTCCTTGATTCAAATAGAAATAAAGTAAAAAGGATTCAAAATTCCTTCCAAGGCGAATGTAATTCTCTTTATTACGCTTGTTTCTCTGCATGCAAATGAAGTTTTTATTGAATTTTTATTTTTATGTGCGATAAAATTTAAGGAAAACAAGTAAAAAGAGAAAATTATATTCGGCTGTGACCGAATTTTTTATACCCATCATCGTGATCGTAGAAAAGAAGAAATAAATTGAAATTTCATACTATATCACATAGGATGGGTGGAACTAATTTTGGTGATGTACGGTGTATGAGTAGCAAGTAAAAAACACGAAAAGCATCGGTGTTTACATCTTTTTAAAAATTATATAGACGTGCAGGCGTGATAGTCGTGTTCTTTGAAAAGTTCGAGTGCTTTTCAACTTCTTTTGCAAGATTTTAAACGATATTTTCAGTTTTGCGCACGGAAGAGTGTTTACCACAGATACAGCAACATGGCGTAGACGGACATATGAATAGGCGAACCGACGGACATGTTTAGGTGCATTCCAAATTTGAAACTGAACAAGAATTTCTATATTTTATGGGGTTTTTGTAGCTTGTTTTTGCGCGTTATAAAGGTTTTGAAAAAACAAATACAATTTCGGCAGATTATTATATTGGACAGACGTGGTCAATTTTTCCCAGTTTTGTAGAGATACTACAGCATCGCCCATAGAATGTACATTCAAGATTTTGTACATTTATTTACTGTAGTTCATCAGTAATTTAGTCTCGCATTACGTAATACTGTAGGTCTGCCGCTAGACCGATTTGGCCCATTTTCAATAGCATTCTGCATGCAAGCACTTTCAATGTGTCTGCCGAATTTAAGCCGACAACTCTATTTTTACGGCCAGGGAAATATTGAGAACAGACGTTACATGGACGGACAGACGGACATTCTGGATACGATTCAGAATTTGATGCTGATCAAAAATATTTATGCATCTAGTGGGGCTATGAAGTTTCCTTCTGGGCGTTTCAAACGTTTTGACATTTTGTCAAATTTGTCAACTTTCGGTGATGAGTATAAGTAGCGAGAGAATTATATTCGTCAAAAAATTAAATTTCGATAATCCTTAAAGTTGGGTAGGCGTGGCACAAGGCGAATCGTTTATAGAATATACGTGGAAGTTTTTACCGCTATATCTGTTGTAGTTTATGACTAATAACCATTCCTTTTTGTCTTTGAAAACAGATTTGTTCTCATTTTAAATAAAACTGTGAGGTTATCTTTTGACCGACTTGATCAATTTTCAATAACAAACTCCTTGCAAAAATTTCCTACATTTTCTTGCCAAACTTGAAATTGATACATTAGTTCCCGCGAACAGGAGTAGATCCACTATAAATAGACAGACGGACATACAGTCACTCCTAAATCTGTTTAGAATATATATGCTTTAAAGATTCTCTGAAACATCTTTCCCGGTGTCGCATACGTTTTATCGAAATGAATATTTCCTTCCGTCTTTCAGCGGCGGAATGGGCTTAAAGAGAGGAGTTTGTTTTGTTTACTTGCATGTAAAACGCAAACTGTGGAGAAATTGGAATAAATTATCATGAATAAAAATCCACCTAAAGGCTTTTAATTTTTTGTTTTTAAATTATCTTCTTGCGGAATACGCGTAAATGAAACGTAAAATTCTCCTCCTATCAAAGCAATAATTTGAAATCACTGCAGGTGATAAATAGCAACAATAAACACTTAATCGACAAATCATTAACTAAAAGATATAAAAACAAAATAAAATAAAATAAAAAAAAAAACAAAACCAAAAAAAAAGGAAAGAAAAGAAGAAAGAAAACACAGTTTTATTAAGTTTTAAGTTCAGGGTGAAAGAAAGCAAATATGAAAAGCAAGCAAGCAAGCAAGCAAGAAGAAGAAGAAGCTTGTTTAATGCTTCGTCAGGTATGTCAGTGATATCAAATACAAATGCATTCACATTCATATATGCATAAATGTATGATTATGTGAGTCCATGAGAGACATACACATTCACACTGTCAAAGTCGTTACACTTGCTTAAGTTTTACTTACATCCATAGCCAAACGGACCCAGCGTTTCAAATTACATTAAAAAAAAAAAAAAAATAAATAAATAGAAAAAAACTAGAAAAAGTTAAGAAATAAATAAAATAAAACTCTACAGCAGATAGAAATGTTAGAAATATTTGCATGTATTCACACACACACCTCATGTGCTGTGCTATAATACATTTGGCCAAATAACAGTTAATAGGAAAGATAAAAAGAGAGAGAGAGAGAGAGAGAGAGAGAGAGAGAGAGATAGTAATGTTTGTTTATATGTTTTATATATGATATGTTATGTTACCCTGAGTACACCTGACATGCGACTAGTTGTAGTTACATAGATACACAATCGAATCGACGACATACTCATCAGCAGATGTTATACCGTGGAAGCCGTACTATTTATTTATGTTCTCTACTCTACTCTACTGTACTCCGGTGCTGTAGATTGCATTTCACGCCTATATTACTGACATAGTGCAGTGCTACTATAATATCGTATTACTATGTTTGCATTTCTCTGCTCCTCTTCTTACGTAGGGGAAATAGAAATTTGTTTTTTTCCTTTTTTTTGCAAATTTTAACGCTTCGCTGACACACCTAGCGGCTATTTTAGCTGAATTTGTAATAAGTACTATGTGCCGATGTACTTGGCAGCGTGAATGTAGGTTTTTGGTTTTTGCGAAAAATGTTTTTTTTCTCCTCTTCAACATTAAGCACAACGACAGGTCTTCAAATGCTGTTAAGCATATTTATGTGAAAACTTTTTTACTCTTTTTTTTTTTTTTTCTTCTTCCTTTTTCTTATTTCTATTCAGTTTCAAGTATAACGAAAGCAAAACTCATTGAAGAATTTCAAAGAATAAATCAAGTTAGTATTATGTTAAGTTCAGTTGATATGGACGGATAGACAGAGAGAGAGAGAGAGAGAGAGAGAGAAAGAGAGAGAGGGAAAGAGAAATCTAATTAACAATAAGTTTAATTAGTCTTTAAATTTAATTAGCGAAATAGTTGTGTAGGACGCAAGCGTTACAAATTGACAGGAGACGCACCCTCGTAAATTATTTATAACTTACAACGTGTCGACGAACATTTAAACGAAATATGTCTGAGTTGACTGTGAAATGTACGCTAGAGTTGCTGGCGACGCCTAATGAAAAAGTGTACGACGTCTGCCATGGGAAAGTCATTATCGTCTGACCGAATTCATCAGATAAATGCTATTGCATGTGGTTTAGGTGAAGTGTTTGACAACTCCTCGTTGACTCCTTAATACTTTGTTGTTGTTACTTTTTGTACTACGATTAAATTTCCAGTCTGGGTAGTGATTCAAGCGTTACCAAATAGGTTAAGGAAAAAGTTCATGACGTTTTTCTCAATGTATTAAATTAGAATCGCTTCGCTTTGACACTAGCATTGACTTTATGAAGCCCCAGCATGGCGCTTGCAAGCGATGACTATCCATAGAGGATTGAAAAAGGAAGACATTTTGACATTTGTTCTGACGACTATGCTCGGCAAGTTTCTGAAAAACCGGCGAAGATTTATGGTAGTTTCTCATAATAACGAATTGTGAGGAGTCCAAAGACATCCCCCGTTTCGGAGGGTGAATTGTTAGGTTAACTTACTGGTAAGCTAAACGATTGTATTAAGTTCACATGACAAACGACGGGTTTGGGGCCGGGTTTCTAGAAACAGCTGTTTTCTGGAAATAGCTGTTTTCTGGAAACAGCTGCTTTCTGATTGGGATATAGTTGAAGGAAGTCCGAATCAGGTGACTTCCATCGTCGTCCGGGTCCAGAGACCGACAATTTCCGTCTTGTTAGAGACCTTCTGAACCGGGTAGCGAAAGAACCATCACATCGTTCTCGCCAATTTCTTGTCTTTCCTTGGATAAGAGTAAGTGTTAGTGTGGAAGTAATTTTCCTAATGTAAATAAAATATTTCTTCGGCTAATCTTAACAAACAAAACATCTTTCAAAAAATACATTTTTCTTTAATGGAATACCTGGTGACCGACGAGTTGACTCCGGCACCAGAACAACGGCAACAAGCTGCCTCACAGAATATTCTTGAAAATTATTGATGAAAAGAAGAAAGGGCTTTAGAAGGGATAACAATAAATTTTCATTTTTGTTACCCTCAACCCATAAATGCAAGAGAACTCTCAATCTTCGGTACTGTATGTAAACTTTATCGAGCTAGTGTACATTAAAACGTATATAAGCCCGCAGTATAATGGCTTCACATGTGGTAAAGAGCAGGCCTTTGCTTCTCCTTATGACAGCTACCAATTCAATTCCGGCCAATTACAAGAATTGAGAAAAATTTTAATTCCACCGATTGGGTGTTTAGCTAGCCCTACGAAATATATCATATTTAATATATTTGTGTTCAAGCTTTGTTTTCCACCATCAAATAGAACGCATTAGAATGCATAGGTGTTTTTCATTTTACGGTAAATGCATAATAAGTGGATGGATGACTTTCTCCAATGAAATTATCATAAAGCGGAAAATTATTAAATTTATAATGAAATTGTTGTCTAAGTTGACACAAAAGTATGTAAACATTTCGCTTCTATTGCAATTATTCAAAATGTGTATGGAAATTGTGCAAACCGATGGGCAAAGCGCAATTTTTATTGCTAACCACGCATATGAAAGCATAAAAATATAGTTCGAAGTGCCTTTCAGGAAAAATTAGAGTAAAAAATGTGCAAATATGCATAATAAATAATTTCAAGCATATTTAACGTCAATAAACACGCAATGCTCGGGCGTGAGTGGAAGGCAACATGAATATCTGCGTCGAGAACCAACGAAGCCACATTAAAATAAGTAAAAACACTACGACCTTACGCTATCTTATTTATTCATACATTGACTTTTCAAAATAAATGTTACAGGAGAAGCAGTCGAAAACGGCGAAAAAATGGTCCGATTCGAACCATTCGTCCTTGGACCAAGGCATCGGTGTACCAAAACTTCATCTAAAACTATCTCAAAAATTGCATTCTATAGGTTGAACACAAGAAAACAAAATGGATAGACGGACAGACAAGCTTAGATCGATTTAGAATATGCTCTCAATACTACAAGACAGTTAGACGGACAGACAAGCTTAGATCGATTTAGAATATGCTTTCAAATATTAAAACGTGATGGTGCTATCTAAAGTCCTTCTGTGTTAATTACATCCCCCTTATCTTAATATACTCTTTCACTACAAGTGGTGTAGGGTATATTCAGTCTTGTGAAAATGATTAATTTAAATAACAACTAATATACATAAAAATTCCTTTCTTTGTTTCCTTTCACATTATTGCCATTTCTACGCTTGTTTAAAACTCATCATGCTCAGCGGTATCGTCTTCATTACCAAGATTAGTATGAACTAATGCCTCTTTTGCTTCAGTTTCGGCTTAATTCTTTCCTCTTTTGGTTTCATACTCATTCTCGTTATCATCCTCATCGATTTCAATTTACTTACCTTAGGATATATCAAGTGTTTGATGCATCATCTGTTCGATGCTATTAGCAAAGTTAGAGATTTCTTGCAACACATACTCAAAGCGTAAGGTGATATGTCATCAAAGCCCATATTGTCAGCTTCATCAACTTCTACGTCGTAACAGTTCAGATGGATGTATGAGACTGACTTCTAATGTCTTTTTTGAAACAAATAATAGGCGGAATGAGACGGAAATCTCTTTGTGTGACAGTTATTGAGGACAAGTTATCATTTTTTCTTAATCTGAGCAAAGTCGAGGGTAAATTATATTTTTAAGCTTGATCTATATTATCAGCTTAGAGAATATGCAGTAAGGAACAGTGTTCTATATAAAATGTTGTGATTGTCAACGTTTGAAAAAAGATCTAAAGTCCAACTGGAGAAATCGATTCAGCTCTTGCCGTTGATCAAAGTAATTCGAAACACATTTCTTCTTGTCTTCCCGCGGACTCCACGGCGACGGGGTTTCCTTTATTGGAGAGTCCTCGAGAGGCTGGCCAGGATATAACATCATAGTCGTGGAGGGGGCTAAAGTCAGTGTAGAGTTACAATGCGCCTAGTGTTTGCTGGGTTAATTACATTTCCTTGTACAATAAATCCAAGAGCGAGAGTAGTTGGGTGGCTTCCCGGGAAGTATAGATAATCCGAATGCAAGTGTGAAACTAATGGACATATAGACAAGCGCAATGCCGATAATGCTAAAGTATTACATAATAACGGTATGAAAACCACGCGGATCAGTTTGCCCACTCACTCAATGTCACATGTACCCACTTAGGCGGACTGGGGTGGCTGCATCGGGTACACCTGTCGATTGATGCGTGCCAGGAGCCCTTAGGGGAAAGCTTACATATGATGTTCCATGTCTTCAAGAAACTTCGGTGGAAGATTGTACATTCAAACCCAATTTGAAGGCAACATCGGTGTGTGAAGCCTGACTGCTGGGTTACGGCGCTTCGGGGAGTACTCGCGGTGCCTGTGTTATCTCCAAATGCGGGGGCATTAAGTAGGTAGAGACGCTTTGTAGGCTTCGTCCAGCCCAGAGGGAAAAGTTTCGACCATGCCCAAATTTTAATTTCCTGCAGGATTGTGTGGGGAAGGCCGAGGGGTGTCCAATTCAATTATTTGACTCTAGTGAACCCGCCAGATCATTCTAGAAGTCGAGTTTTTCTTCTAGACTCCTTGCTGCTTTCCAAGAAATTTATTCCAAAAATTTATTATAGCAACGTTTAGGATGTTAAACCATTTCGTTCAGCGCAGTAACTTTGACAAAAAAGTCAATGAGTTTCTCATTGATTTAATAATTCTTTGAAGTATCGTTCAGTCTAGAAAAAGTAAGTAAAAAATAAATAGAAATTTTCAACAATAACGGTATGATTTTGACAGCCACTCGACTGAAGAATTTTTCAGCAGAAATTGGCGTAAACGAAGCAACTAAATAGGCATGAGTTAGCCTTTTTTTTATTATTTGTTTGCTTGTTGTAAAAGAGGCCATTATAAGAAACGTCACATAGCCTGCTAGAGAAATTTATTAGCGTTTGCTATACCCACGACAGTGTAGTCTCTTAATGAACAGAGGTAATGTATAGAATACGCTAATAATGTATATGAAGAAGATACTGGAAATGGGATCAGAATAATCATCTCTGTCAGCATTCTTGTGCGCGCGTCCCAGTCTGCATAAACAGAAAGCTATCTTTGAAAACAAGTTTGGCCTTTAAAGTTAAAACAAATAATCGAATAATCGATTCGTAATATGTCGAATATTTTATTCTACGACTTTTTCTTTCATACTCACTTACTTTGCTTATATAAGTAGACGATAAATTGCATATATTATGATCATTCATCGATTATTAAAACTGACTTTTCATTCCTCAAAAATTTATCATTATGTTATTTAATAGCCATCAGTTCTCACTTATTCTCTTTGCATTATCCCTTAATTTTTAAATAGTAGAAGACATCCTTCGCTACCAATGCATGTCATTATTTGCTTTTATCGCCCATCACTTATGTATAGGGTACCCTTCATTAATCGTTACACATAGAATTCTATTCGTTATCATTTCTTCATTGCCTTATCTATCATTCGTTATTCATTGCTTATCGCTTGTTCCGTTCATATTCATATTCATTATCTTTCACTCAGCCAGAGGGGTTCCCCACTGTCCATTCTTTAATCTTTATTTCCAATTTTCCAACCAATTTTTATCCGCCATTTTTATGTACATAAATATTCCCTTCTCAACGCATGTTATTATTGTTATTTACTTTTATCGTCCATCAGTCATGTATTGGTCACTATTCATCATCATCAGTATATGCAGGATTCTATCAGTTATCAGGTATTCCTATGTCCTATTTATTATTCATTATTTATTATTCATTATTCATTACTTGTTGTTAATTTCATTTGCCTTATCCGTCATCGTTTACCTACCAAAGGAATTCATCATTACCTACCTATCCTTTACTCGTTATGCATTTTGTTATAATTGTCTTTTATCCTTTTTTTAATATGCGATGTATTTTTCGATTGTTTGTTATCTTTATCCGTGATCGGTCACATGTTAATTACTGTTAATGATTCATTGGATCTTACTTTTCGTAACGTTCTCGTTATCTATTACGTTGTTTATTACGCATAACTTGGCATTGATACCTTTTACATTCTTCATCGTTTTTCATCTGAAAAAAACAAAGGCTATCCCTCACTATGCATTCCTCTTTCATGATTCACTATTTCTCAACTATCTTTTTCATCTACGTTTTCAATACATCCGTATTTGCCCATTCTTTGTCGCGCTAGAAAATATCGCTTGTCATGACTATAACTTATCAAACATTTGTTAATAATTATATATATTCATTACAATTTATTCACGTTATTACCTTTTCTTTTCGCATTATCCCTTTTCTTATCTTTTATCCAGTATAATTTAATCCTTGTTTGTCATTTATTTCCTGTCGTTCCTTATTAGACCCTACACCAGTTGCGGTGGTACAGAGTATATTAAGTTTGCGCGGCGCAACAGCCAGAGGGGCTTAAGATAGACCCACCGTTTATTATATCGATCGGTACAGAATCATAATCTGAGCTGATCTAAACCTGTCTGGCCGTCTGTTCGTCTGACGTTTGTCCATGTAAATTTGTGTTCAAGCTGCAGGTTGCAATTTTTGAGATATTTCAAAGAAATGGTCCGGATCGGTGTACTCTTTCGCCCACTGCCCATATGACGCCTTATTCTGAAAAGTCGTTATATGGGAAAAATTGCAGTTTGCAGTGATTCTATTCAGAATCACTTTCTCAGTAAATATGAAATATGCCAAAAAGGCTTAATTATTAATGTTTTATGATGAAACTGTGTAGTAATGAACCAAATTTGAACTACAGCGGTCTATTTCTTGAACGACACTCCCTTCAAAATATCTCATGAAGAGTAAGTCTTTTAGATAAAAAATTTAATTTTTAATATTTTATAATGAAAATTGGTCCATAGTAGCAATTTAGCGAAAATATTTGGATCGCATAGGTCCCTTTTTTAAACCCTAAGTTCAAATCCAGCTTCTTTATGACGAAAACTGAAAAATAATGACATTTTTAGAAAGGAAAATGTTAAATTTGGATCATGGCTTTATCCGATAAGTGGGCTTTCATGAAAAGTATGCCTTTGCATGACAATAAGGAAAGGTAAGGATATGAAGATAAATACGAATTTTTAACTACCAAGGACGACTACCATTTCTCCTAATAGAGCTTTGCAAACACCCTAACAGAGCTCTGTTAATTAATTAGCATTAAGATATGGTTGGGCTTGGAAACCTCCTCCACCCAAATTTAGAAACGTAAAATATTGTAGGGGATAAGTTATGACTCTATGTAAAAAAGCCTTTCAAACAAGCTTTTTGAGTTTAATTCGACATTCGAAAAGAATTTTCATATACATTCACTTGATATAGGTGAGTATCGTTAGAATGTTTTGGTTTGGATGCAATGGCACCTCGAATTTGACCATTTTCCCAAAGTTGATAAAGGCTAAAATAGTAAATTTAAAAAATTTGGTAAACATAGTTCTGGAAAGCCGATCTTAAGCTTGTTCGCCTTGTTTGGAAGGTGTTTTTATATAGATTCATTAGGTGTCCACTAAAATAACTTCGATGGAGGAGGCTTCCAAATCCAACCACATCTTAATCCTAACTAATTAACATAGGTCCCTTAGGGAGTTTATAGAGCTCTGCTAAGGCATGTGGTCGGTGCCTTTGCTAATTAAATTCGTATTCACCTTCACACGCTTTTCATTGGTGTATTATTACCGACTAACTATGTTAGATGGTATAGTGGTATAGGGTATCTAATGGTCGGCCTTGCACGACTATAATGTTCTGATTTCTTTTTCACTTTTATCTTCTACAACAACAGCAACAATTACACGTTATTTAGTATTTATTATCTAATCTTCAATAATTGTTAATTATTATAATTCTTTTCTTATTGTTGTATAATTTCATTAATTAGTATTTTTCACTTGGACTTTATGTTCTTTTATCCATTATTGTCTATTATGAATTTATTTATTTATTTTTTTTTTTTTTATCGTTTATTCTTTTTATCGTTATTTTCCATCATATTTTATC
>KK502878.1:165199-183384 GCA_000688735.1 Glossina austeni | reverse complement strand
ACTCTAGGACGAACACTATAGAAAATGGTACGAATCGGACCACTTTTGTGATTACGTCCAGCACAAGGCCTCATTTGGAATTGATACCTGTAGAATGGGTTAGAGTATATAACGTCGTGCTATGGCCCACTATAGCGCGTTTACGTTAACTTGAATGTCAAGAAAGATTACAAGGCACAAACCGGAGCTGACAATAATAAATCACTTAATGCTTTGAATGTATTTTCAAGGAAAATTATTTGTTGAAACAACTGTCCATGCAAACGTCACATAACAAAATAATTCTTTCCGAAGAATTTACATAAGAAAGCATTTTGCCTGATTTTGTTGCTCTTTGAAAGATGTTTTAAATCAATTCAGTTAGCGTTCTAGTAGTAGGTGTAAAAGCCGCCCCATTACCTTGAAAAATCTTATGATTTTAAAATAATATTTTTATACCACAATAGTAATTATCACGTTATGATTGGACCTCGCCATCAAGTACATCATTATCTCTGCATTTCTATTACAATTTTTTCCCTTCTCTTTTTTTCTTTTTTTGCATTCGCCAACCAATCACTAAAAGAAAAAGCAAAAACGTAATTGTTATAGTTTTTCCAAAGTCTTGCATCATCTTGTGATTGTAATGCAAAAAAGAAAAAAAAAAAAAAGCAAAAAAGGAAAAAAAAATTCCATAAAAATCATAATGCAAAGAGAAAATATGAAAAATATCTTTTTAATCAATCTTATACTGAAACCAAAGTTACTGACCACATGATATTAAAAAAAAATAAAAAATAAAAAAAACAGTAAAAAAAAATAAAAAATAAAAAAAAAAAATTCTTTATATATGTACGAGAAATACAGAAGAGATAAAGAGAGACAAGACATATAAAAACGCCCTCAATTTCATAATATTTGTATAGGAGGAAAATTGCTTCAAGAAATTGCAATAAGCAACTAGACCAGCCGAAGCGACAAGCAAGCAAGCAAGCAGGCAAGCAAGCAGACAAGCAAGTAAGCAACCAAGTGCTCTGCTCGTTGAGTGAAAATATGTTATAAAGGAAATATAAATAATTAAAAATATCTATATTCACTTTTATTGGAGCAAAACAAATAAGTAAGTGAAATATCATAATCAAAAAGAGAGACAGAGATAAAGAACTATCATCAAAGTAATTTCTTTAAGTAAATTAAAAACCAAAAAAAAAAAAAAAGAAAAAACAGAAAAGAACCAAAAAAGTGTAGTTTTGCTTCCTCGATTGATTGAAAAATTTAAAATAGAAAATATTTTAAACATTTTGATTACTTGTTCGAAGAGGATTTTTTAACTCAATTTAACGCATTCGCGAACGTAAATGCTATACGCCTTGCAATTTTGAACCCAATCATTTTTATTTGATCACAGCCTACACAGCTTTTGGTACGAGGGTATACTAAGTTTGTGGGGTCTATGTTAAGTCTTTGGGCTATCTGTCCGTATGTCCGCCTTGTTTTCTTTTGTTAGAACACATCAAATTTGTGCGGATGTGTGTAGTACGCAGAATGACTTCCGGTGGATGCAACTTTTATTATACCGATCGATTTAGAGTCAGTTATTGAATCACCCTAAGCTTGTCTGTCCGTGTGTCCGTGTTGTTTTCTTGTATTAGGATACAATAAGTTTGTGCGGACATATGTAGGCCCCTAAAGGACTTAAGAGAGACCCAATTTTTCTAAATCAATCTAAGCATGCTTGTTCGCCTGCGTATTTTTATAGTTTTTTTATACAGGTCTCCATTTGTGAGACATTTTGATGAAATTTGGTTCTGATCTAAGGAGGAAAGTTATCGAAAATAGTTCGCCCATGTTCTGGCTTTTTTTTACGATAACTCGTTATATGAGAAAATAGTATAACTTTCAGAATCTCACAAGCAAAATTGCTTAGTAACAATATGCCCTAAATGAGTGTGAAAGCTTTGGTTCGGATGGGGCAATTTTTTGAACCCGCTGTTATATAAACGTAAAGAGATATAGTTTTCCATATTTCATTGTGAAAATTGACAAAAAAATCAAACTATTTTCAGGATAACATCACTTTTAGGCATTCTCAGGGAACGTAAACTTATGACAGAAAGGTTCCACTGTTAACGTTTTATGGTTATAATTTTCTCAGGAGAATAATTTGCCATAAAAATCGAATGATCCAAAGTTAGACAACATGGGTCTATTTCTTCTAGTACGAGCTTTTCAGAAAATATTCTACTTTTTTATCTTTAATTAGTTGATAATGGAAGCATAACAAAAAAAATCGACTTCGGGAGATTTGGATCGCATAAGTCTATTTTGTAGATCCTAACATGTTTAGGGTTTATCAAGAAAAGAAAACCCCCTTTTTGCAGAATGACATACAAATATAGGGCGACTATTGACGAATTCATATGATTTTTATATAGTCTCAACCTTGAAAAGAAATATTTCAAAACTGTTGTAACACCTAGAAGGAAGTTTCTGTAATCGTATTGAATAAACATATATATACAAATATATACATACAAATAAATATATCTTCATACGTGTATGTGTACGATATATGTCCTAATCAGCATCAAATTCTATCGATTTAATCATGTCCGTCCGTCCACCTGTTACTTCGTCTATCCATCCGTTCATCTCCGCCTGTTCGCCTGTCTGCCTGTTTGTCCATTCGTTTTTCCAGCTTTTCGTCGGTCCATCTGTCTGAATTGCAGCTTTTCCGCTTGTCGCGCTGTCCGCCTGCCTGATTGCTTCACGTATATTCTTTGAATGATTAAACAGGACCTGTAGAAAAATGTGGAAAATCGGCCACGTCCAAGCAATATTATAGAGCATAGAAATTTCACATATTTGTAAAATTTGTGCTTGCTTTTTATAAGAAAAGATGGATGTACAAAAGATTCGGCCACGGCCGTATGGGAGTTGATCACTCATTTTTGCCCGTCTTTACATCAGGTTTCTACTAAAATCATCCTTCATATGGTTTTCCAGAAAGTGAAGTAAATCGCCCGACAAACACTAAGACCGATTCAAAAGCAATTGAAAATTTAATATAATCCTGAGGAATAACGACGGCTTTTATAACCCAAGCAGATATTAAACCGGCTACGATTTTTTAATGAAACAGTAATCAGCCATCAAGCAATCAGTTCATTGACTTGTGTGAATTCAAGAAAACTGCTACAATATTCAAAGCCATGTCTGTTGCGTAATTTCTCTCGCCTGCTCGCCTACTAAACTTAGCATTCGGATATATTCTGTGTATCCTAATTAATGCGGCTATCAAAAATGCATTTGGAAATCACACATAGGTCTTGTGCTTATTTATTTATAATTTTATGTAGAGAAGAAATTGTAATGAAAAAATCTGTGATTATATCATGTTCAACATATTCTCTCACATATATATATATATATATATATATATATATACACATACAAACGTATATAATATAATAATATATATATAAATTTATCCGCATTTATTTCTTATTATCAAAAAAGTATATGTACGTATATAAAAAAAAAACTCTTTACTGCTGATGCTGCCGCTGCTACTACTACTACTACTACTACTACTACTACTACTACTACTCTTACTAATACTTCTGCTGTGTACTTGTCCTCATAAGTATCGCGTAAATGTTGTTGTTGACGATTATCCATAAAATGAATTGTTTGCAGTTTGGTTAAGTTGTTGTTCTCGTTGTAGTTGCTGCACTTTTTCTTTTTCTTCTTCTTCTTCATTTCTGTTCGGTTTTTCCTTAGCTGAATACTTCACTCCCTAGCGTACTTTAGTTGTTTTTTTTTCCATTTTTTTTTTTTTTATATTCACTGCTTACTCTTTACTGCCCTTACTGCCTCGTCCAGCTGGACAATTTGTTTAATAAGTTCTTTTTTTCTCTGCGCTCCTTTAATAAGTGAGAAGGACAGACTTATTGATAATTATAGTGGTACCGGTCACTGCACGGGGATGTTGGTTTTTAGTTTTATTTCTCGTCCTTTCAGAATTTCGTTTTTTTTTTTTTAATAAGTACAACAACTTCGATTTCATGCTTAGTGATTATCATGCTCTTAGAAATTATAAATGAATTTCCGAAGTAATATTCTGTAAATAATGTCATTAACGAGAATTTTTCTAAAGTTTATTTTAGCGGTTCTTTCTATTTGACTATCTTGCGCCTCTTTACTATAAGTGATGATAATATTAATGAAAAAAGAGAAGAGTAGTTGGCAGACCATGTCAAGTATTTTCTTTTTCTTTTTTTTTTTGCAAAATATTATTTCATAAGAAACATTGGTTTTTCTAAAGGTTTGCGAACACAAAAAGCAAGTTACAGAAGGGTAAAGCTGACTACCAAATACCTTTCGGCATTTAATAAAATTCTTCATCAGAAATATCGAACACTAGACATTATCGCCTTATACGGGTTTACTTACTTCACGTCAGATGCGTTATATGGAAAGGCCACAAGGGCCACCAATATATGATCTCTTACTTGCTGCTGCTGCTCCGAAAAGCTTGAAGTAGTGCAAAAGCTTTCCCTCTCGTTCGTATTACGTAATCTTGGATGGGATACAACCATAAGACTCCCTTTGTATGAAGAGGCTACTTCTCATAAGAAGCCTTATATGGAAGGGCAACAAGCGCTAACAAGACACGATCTCTTACTTCATGTTGTTGCTATGAAAAGCTTGAATCAGTGCAAAAGCTTTACCTCTCATTCGCCTTACGTGCCCTTGGGTGGAATCCAAGGGTAAGGCTGCTTTTAATTCATCTACTGTCTCTGGCAAAAAAGAGGTGGATGTTAATAGTACGTATTACGAGCTCTCAAAATCGAATGACACTGTTACTGAAGATGTCTACCGATGTCAATTGAAAAAATTTAACGATGTACAGCTGTAAGTAAAGAACCAGCAAAAGCGGTTAACAGATGCAAAGTCATCCTCTTGCTCGATCGCAGTTTACAACAGTTGCCAAGGATGTTGTATGCTGTTGCAGCTCGAAAAGTAAGCTCTAACGCACCCAGCGTACTCACGAGACATAGTGCCTTCTGTTTTGATTACCACTTGTTCCGATCGATGCAGCTTGGCTTGGCTGACACGCGGAAGAGGTACAAAAATAGGTCGATGCTTGGATCGCTGCCAAACCAATATCGTTTTTTCGACACTCTTCCGCTCTCTTGCCAGAAAGATGGGAAAGATTGCAGAAAATGATGGATATATATTCTGATTAATATATATTGTACGAATAAATGCATTTATCAAGTGAAAAAATGATCAAAATACATGCAAGCACCTATTATCTCACAAATATTCAAATCACGATCGAGTTTGTGCGACGTCGAAAGCCAAAAAGCGACCACTCTTTTCAAAAGTCCCTACTAAAAAGCTTTGCATCACATTCCGTGCTAGAAGATAGTCTACATGCACCATTGTTTCCATTTCTTCTGATAACTAGTCTAGAAAAATTCGCTTTGACTGCATTTTAGCCAAACACAAGCAAACCAATAAATAAATAAATGTAAACCGAAATTTTATAAAATGGATTTTCCAGTTGAAAAAGTTCATTATGCTTAACTTATTTTCATCATAACCGACCAAAACTCGTAACTTACACAGCAGCAAAAAGACTTATCGCTTATGAGAAGCAGCTATGGGATTATGCTCACTATTCATGGCTCGTTCATCTATTCTATCAGCGAATAGAATTCGTGACAAAGAGATGATTTTGTTTTCAATTTCGAAATATTATAGCTATCTTTGGTCAATGTTGATGACCCTTCACACACCTAGAATTTCACTCAAAACAGAAACGTTGTATGCCTTGACTTTCAGCGGCGCCGTCAAGCTACTACTAATGAAAGTAAGAAAAATGAATAAAAAAAAAACTTTACACTCGTATAAAATTTGAGTTTTCTTCGCAAAAATATTTTGTTCATTAAAAAAAAAAAAGAAACGAAAACAAAAACAAAAATCTAAATATAATTATGAAGAAAGAAAACCAAAAAAAAACCTTGACTGCTTAAATTTCCGGTTTCCTATGCAGTAAAGTAAGACTATCTCAGCCTCATATATGTTTATAGTAAACTGATGGATGGATGGATGGATGGATGGATGGATGGATATTTAACTACAACCACACGTAGAGAGAACTGTTAGAAAGAAAACTCTGAAGATAAACCTTCGCGGTGAGATGATTTCTTCCAATACAACGCCTATCCAACAACGAAAGCAAAATGCTATGCAGGTTACATGCATAACCATCTTCATCGTCTCACATATATTTGAAGGCTTAGAGAAAAAGTAAAGCGTAAAAAAAAAAAAAAAACACGCCAAAGGAAAAAAGAGATTTCAAGTTTTCCACCTCGCCACAAACTATGATAGAAACTGTAAACTGTGTAGTGAAACAAATGAACTGATACTCGTTTGTGAGTGGATGAGGGGCGTTTAGTAGCGAAGGCCGACGATGGGATAAAAAGGGGGCAAGATGGAGTCGGATGAGTGAGCTGTGTGTTCTTCCCTTTGCTAAGAGCTTAGCTCGTTTTAGTTGGTTTCACAAATAAATGAAGAAAACTTACAAAAGCAAGAAATTTTAATGATGCAAGAGTATGCAAAAGTATATCCATCCACACGCATATAGACACCCATAACCCCAAACACACTCAATATTAAAGTAGAAAAACGAGGTAAAAAACAATCTTACGCAGAGACAGACACACGCACCGAATTTATTCACACACTCTAATTCACCTGAACTCGTATACAACAAAAATGTGCAGCACCGATCACTTTACCGCACCATTGCCCGTTGCATTCGCTTGCAAGAGACGTAGAGAAGAGTCTCTCTGGATGAACATTTTCATTTTTAACTATCTATGCACACTTTATGTGTATGTAATATAAACATGCATATACATATATATGCATATATATATATATATATATATATGAGTTAATGTTAAAAAAGTCAGATATATATATATATATATATAAAGTCGTTATCCTTATCTTAGAAAAAAATGTTTTTTTTTTTTCTTTCTTTTATATGCAAACATATACGCTTGCATTTCACACATCATTTCAAATTTTACTTATTTAACTTAAGAGAACACAAGTAAGCATTCGTTCGTGTTTATGCAAAAGTTTTTGAAATTCTGAAGGAAAAAGAAAAAGTAATGAACAAAAAATAAAACTTGGAAGAATTAATAATAATTCTAGATTATTATTATTTTTATTTCTTTTTTTTTTTTTATTATTTTTTCTTGTGCTTTAACAACAAGTTTTTCATCTTTTTCTTTCTTCGATAAAATAAATTTTCTATTTACTCAACGTATGGCAAAACTGGTGACTGACTGACTGAATGAAATGAAATGAAATTCATACATGCATGCAAACATACATACNTATATATATATATATATATATATAAAATATATATATATATATATATATATATAGTCTTTAGTCTTTTAGTTTTAATAATAATAACAATAAATTATTAGAACGTGTTTTTGAATGTTTATAAGCTGTAATCGATATGTTGCCCGTATGTTATATATATATATATATATATGAAGAGACTTTTGAAAAAAATTTTATAAACACACAACCGACAAATTTTCAGTTTAGTTACTATATATATAAAGATCAAAAAATGCTTAAGCGATTTATTTAACAAACAATGAAAATTCATCTGCTTTAGAATGCCATTACAAAGGCTACCCTTCGTACCAAAGTGTGCAAAAGTTATGAATGAGATGTAACGTCTTGTGGTGTGTTAAGGTTTCTCGATCTTTTTCGCCGGCACTTAACCTTATGTCGTTTATTGTTTCATCTTTTTCAAAAGTCTTTAGGGGAAATTCGAATAATTTGCTATATCATCTGCTTTATCAGTATATATGTATATACATATATATATACATATACATATATATATATGTTTAGTTTACTTATATATGCTTGCTTTTGAAAAGATTGCATTATGTTACACTATCAGGTGTTAAATGCTGCAAGACTCGTGCTGGGATTTATGCTTCGAAAATCCTATACAAATCAAATCATTTTCTATTAACTTATTATCTAAACATGATCTAATTAATTGTTACCATATGTTAACTGCGAGTTAACTAAGAGCAAATATTGCCTTCTCGAAGTACATTACTGCGATTCTTTCAACAATTACAAAGACCATTGAACTCGTACTCGTTCTTTTTATTTTTTGTTTGTGTGATCAGAGATTGGGTGGCTGGATTCTTGACTAAGCAGGATAATCGCCTACTGTTTGCTGTTATCTGCTTGATCATTCATACCGTAGCTCATTGATTATTTCGCTCACTACTCTAACTTGTTGACTCGCTGAGTGACCAATTTGTGTAGACGTAGTTTTACTACTGACCTCGAACCCGTTTCTCTTTTTTTTGTTTTTGTGTGTGTAGTCAAAGCTTGGCTCCTTCTTCACTGGCCTGGATAAGTGCCTAGTGTTTAGTGTTATGTGATTTATCTTTTCATACCGTAAGTTCTTGATTAGTTCGTTCTTTGACTCGTTCAACTTGCTGGATCGTCGATTGACTCGTTTCTACGGCCATAGTTTATTAGTTTATTGTTATATATGCCGGACAGTTCGTTTCCTAAATAATCGTTCGCTAAGCATAGTTAGTCAATTAAACAGCTACTGAGCTAATTCAACTCCACTGGCTATTAAGCTCTTAAATGGATTGGCGAAATTAAAGAGTCTTCGGTCTGAAGAAATCATTAACTAAAAGATGCGCCGGCTGAATGGCTTGCTGATTAGATGCTTGATTGATTAGTTGATTTTGTAACTAAACGATTAGCTAGCTATTCCATTAAATGACTTATCCTTCGATTACAGGCTTTTAGCTGGATACTGATTTTACTGAATGTCTCGGCAGATGAATTCGTTGCTTGTTAATTGCTCGCTGTTCCTTCTTTGTTTATTTGTTGAGCTAGCTACCTAATAGGTAAACAATAAAGTTCGTTACATTTTCCTTAGTAGAGAGCTTTACATGGCTTAGACTTTAATAAGACCAACTCTGTCAAGTTATAGCATAAGACGTCTTGCCTTCTTCGATCAGAAATTGCAGAGGTCCTGTGCAAGGGATCCATATACGGCATTCAATCTTATGAATGCTTTGTGTGATTTCCGTATACAGAAGTTATTCACGATGAAGTGAAACCAACTTCGTCTCTGTTTTTATGCAAAATTAGTGCTCGATTTGATCGTGTTGAAAATGGGTATGCTATCAAATCGATTTAATACTCAAGATAGATCTACCTTTTCGATTCAAAATCATTTTCCGAATGGATCTAAGCTTGTCTGTCCATCTGTCCCTATGATGCGTGCACATGTATTCTTGCGTTTCGGTCACAAGTTATGAACTTTTTTTCCTGAAATTTGCCACACTGTTGTGTTTTTACCCAAAGGGGAATTCTATTAAAAATAAACGATATCGGATCAGCTTTCGATCACTTTCCCTATAAGTCCTTGTCTTGAAATACGGAGCCTTATTGGTATTTCATGATGAAGATTGTTTCATAAGAATAATTTGATATAAAACTTAAGTATATCGAGTTTCAATCAAATAGGTCTGCTTCTTTAGTCCGTCCATATGTGAACCTTTATCCGAAGACAATGTCGAATTTGTAGTTTTTATTGCGAACACCGTTAAAAAAATAATAAAACCTTTAAGAAGTAAGTTAAGTTTGCTAGATTTGGATCACCTCAAGTGGGTGAGTTATATTGGAACCGTCCTCCAATATAAGATCTTTCATGAAAACCATAGTTTTTGCTTCAATATCACGAAAATGAATGAATAGTTACATTAGGTGAAGTTTACCTGAAGGGTACCTAAAGGTCGGTCTTACCCGTCTATATTGTTTTTACTATCCTACACCACATGTGGCACAGTGGTACATTAAATTTGTGCGGATGTATGCAGCACCCAGAAGGACTAGAGATACACTGACCTTTTATTATACCCGGTGATTCCGAAAGACTTTCTGAACCTATTTAATCTTGTCTGTCCGCCTTGTTTTCTTGTGTTCAACCTGCAGGTCGCAATTTTTGAAACATTTTGATGAAATTTGGTACAATAACTTGTTTTTACTCTAGGACGAACACTATAGAAAATGGTACGAATCGGACCACTTTTGTGACTACGTCCAGCACAAGGCCTCATTTGGAATTGATACCTGTAGAATGGGTTAGAGTATATAACGTCGTGCTATGGCCCACTATAGCGCGTTTACGTTAACTTGAATGTCAAGAAAGATTACAAGGCACAAACCGGAGCTGACAATAATAAATCACTTAATGCTTTGAATGTATTTTCAAGGAAAATTATTTGTTGAAACAACTGTCCATGCAAACGTCACATAACAAAATAATTCTTTCCGAAGAATTTACATAAGAAAGCATTTTGCCTGATTTTGTTGCTCTTTGAAAGATGTTTTAAATCAATTCAGTTAGCGTTCTAGTAGTAGGTGTAAAAGCCGCCCCATTACCTTGAAAAATCTTATGATTTTAAAATAATATTTTTATACCACAATAGTAATTATCACGTTATGATTGGACCTCGCCATCAAGTACATCATTATCTCTGCATTTCTATTACAATTTTTTCCCTTCTCTTTTTTTCTTTTTTTGCATTCGCCAACCAATCACTAAAAGAAAAAGCAAAAACGTAATTGTTATAGTTTTTCCAAAGTCTTGCATCATCTTGTGATTGTAATGCAAAAAAGAAAAAAAAAAAAAAGCAAAAAAGGAAAAAAAAATTCCATAAAAATCATAATGCAAAGAGAAAATATGAAAAATATCTTTTTAATCAATCTTATACTGAAACCAAAGTTACTGACCACATGATATTAAAAAAAAATAAAAAATAAAAAAAACAGTAAAAAAAAATAAAAAATAAAAAAAAAAAATTCTTTATATATGTACGAGAAATACAGAAGAGATAAAGAGAGACAAGACATATAAAAACGCCCTCAATTTCATAATATTTGTATAGGAGGAAAATTGCTTCAAGAAATTGCAATAAGCAACTAGACCAGCCGAAGCGACAAGCAAGCAAGCAAGCAGGCAAGCAAGCAGACAAGCAAGTAAGCAACCAAGTGCTCTGCTCGTTGAGTGAAAATATGTTATAAAGGAAATATAAATAATTAAAAATATCTATATTCACTTTTATTGGAGCAAAACAAATAAGTAAGTGAAATATCATAATCAAAAAGAGAGACAGAGATAAAGAACTATCATCAAAGTAATTTCTTTAAGTAAATTAAAAACCAAAAAAAAAAAAAAANTATATACACTCACACACAAACACATATATACCCTTGCATATTCACATAAGCAATGAAATGCTTTTCCTCTATGCATATACATTCATACCTATATCAATGTTCATCTTTTCAAATGTCAATTGTATGCTTAGCTGAACGTATGATATGAATTTGTTACTTGAGGTTTTTTCTTTAAAAAGCTCTTCTTCATCATCTTTCGTTTTCTTTGAATTTCTCGACAGTAGTTGTATGATAAGTGTGTAGTATGGGTTGATGAACGAGATGGATGCATCAGTGCTTTTAGGTTAGTTAAGTAGTTGTGTTATGCTTACAAATCCATCCATACATATATATATATATATATGTATATATATATGCGCGCATGTATTTATAAATCTAAGCATATGGGTATATACACCGGAAGAAATCATCATTGCCTCGTAATACTTTAGAAGAAATTATTTTCTCGAACAGTTGACTTATATTTTAAGATAAAATATGTCATTAAAAATAATGTTGAAATTCATAATTAAATTAAATAGAAATTCAATATAGGACCAGGGCCCACTATTAAACACTCTATACCATACCCGCTTAGTACAGCTTTGCATATAATGAATGGCTTTACAGGCATATCTCGCGTAACGCGGCTAATTCAAACCGTGATATATCAAAACCGTGTTGTAGGCAAAAATTTTATTTATTTATTTATTTATTCCATGCAAAAAGAATTTAATTTAAACTTTAAAATAACATAAATCGAGCAAACGTGTATTGTATTATATCGAAAGTATGTCTTAAGGAATAAAATCCTACGATGACTGAAATTTCATTCCAAGTATACTTCAAGTTTCAAGCGGGTTGAGGTATTTAGTAGTTAAATAAGTTCTTTCTCACTCAAAGTTTGTTGAGCGTAATTGGAAAGAAATCCAGCGAAATGCGTTCCCGGATTTTTTAAATCCTGTCGGATCAAAACCTTCTTTATAATAAACACGAGTTCCGTACCGTGCAATAATGAAATCGCGTCTGTCTTAAGACACAAAGGACACAATTGTCGAAAAAGTGGTCCAATCCGAAACATTTTCAATAGGGTTTGCTTTTGGGCTTCAACTTCAGTAAAACACACACACATCTAAACATAAGAATACCAGAAGAATAGACGAGCATAAAAGCTCAGATTGGCTTAAAAAGTGATTCCGAATCGATCGCTATAATAAAAGATGCGTTCAGCTCAAGTCTTTCTGGGACACCGCACAAACTTACTTAACATACGCTTGTACCACAAGTGGTATCGGATATAATCGGAATAAAATTAAATTTAGAATCAACAATAAAAAACCAAGCGTGCTGTTAGCGTAACAATGACACTAAGCGTCTCTTGAAGTGCAATGTAGGGAAACAATCGAGCGAGAACGTCCAATTGATTTTCCATGAAATCGTAAAGAATTTAATTGTTAATGTGTGGCCGAGTAGGCAAAAGATCTCGACGTATAACTCAATAGTCGTAGGTTCAAATCTCAAGCGCGGGAGAGGTTTCAATAAAGTCGATAGATGGGCTTAGATACGAGTGCTTCACAATTTAGTCTCAGAGTTTATCTCTTACTTGTTATTATTATTATTATTATTATTATTATTATTAATGTAGTCTATCGACTTCGAATTTTTAATAAAAAACTCTAGTGCACTTGAGATTCGCACCCACAACCATTGTATTATCCACACAATATTGGTATTATTAAGGAAAATTTTATCATTCAAAATTTTTTTCGTATTTGCTTAGATAATTTAAGAAACTTTAAGCTTTATAATGCTTCAAGAAGCTTTGCTAGAAAAGCTTGTGCAACTTTTAAATTTATGAATATTTTTACGAACTTTTTGTACCTTCAGTAAGTAAGGAGGTACGGATATTTATTGCTATAAATTAGATTTTGTTTGTTGTACAATTAGGACTTAAGATGGGCTTGTCTGTCCGTCTCTCTATCTTATGTATCATTAGTGTACGCGGCGCGACTTTCCAGATATCATGGTATAATTTGGGGTAGCGACAAATTTTCGAGCCAGGACGGAGGTTACTCAAAGTGAATTGAACAATTTTTATGACCACTACTGACATTAGGATTCACTAAAAGAAGTTTAGAAGAAGAACCTTGCCTAACGTTCGTAGTTACTCCATTCCATAGCTAACGAACGAAGGGAACGGAGTCAATAGTTTTATCTAAGAGTCATCATAACTCTTGTTAGTAGTCATTTACGTAACGAACAAGAAAATTAAGAATAGTCGCATCAACCATTCATGTAACGAACGAAGGTCGGGTATATAAGCAATCTAACGTTATTCTAATAGCGTGTACACTAGAGCCTTATCATCGTAGTTACTTCGTTTCTTTTGGTATCCGGAACGAAGGGCAAGATTGTAAGCAATATAGCGTCATTCTAATAGCGTGTACACTCGAGCTTTATCATCGTAGTTATTTCGTTTCGTTTGGTAGCCGGAATGAAGTGCAACATAGCGTCATTCTAATACCGTGTACACTAGAGCCTTATCATCGTAGTTACTTCGTTTCTTTTGGTATCCGGAACGAAGTGCAAGATTGTAAGCAACGTAGCGTCATTCTAATAGCGTGTACACTAGAGCCTTATCACCGTAGTTACTTCGTTTCGTTTGGCAGCTGGAATGCAGGGCAACGGTCTAAGCAGTCTAGCATCATTCTAAAAGCGTTTACACTAGAACCTTACCATCGTAGTTACTTCGTTTCGGAGTCGGAACGAAGGGCAAGGATGTAAGCAGCAACAACACAACAGTCTTACCTAAGAGTCGTCATAAGCCATTCATCTAACGAACAAGAGCAAGCGCGTAAGCTGTCTGCACAATATTAGCACAATAGTGGCTGCGTCAAGGCCTTACCAAAGTTACACAGTATCTCCACTTCGTCCCCTTTTTCTTTTTTTTTTCCTATTTTATCTTCTTTTCCCGGGTTTCTTGTTGATGAAAGTTTAATAAATTGTTTCAAAATTGCGATCATATATTCTTTTCGTGAGGGATGCTTAAGTATGTTCTCTCTAACGTCGCTTCCTTTCTTTTAATGATATTTTCTTTTCTGATCCGTTTTGCTTAAATATTTTTCAATAGTCTTGTTACGCTAGCTTAACGTATTTATTCAAGGTCCCGCTTCTCAATTTTTGTTGCCGGATTGAATTCGTTTCGTGATCAGTTAGTTTACTAGACCATGCAAAGAATGTCACATGAATATTGATTAGAGATTCGATTCATCCCATTACGGAACGAAAAGCCTTTAAATTGTAAATAAAATAATTTAATATCGACAATTATTCTTTAACAATATTAACTTTTATTATGAAATATATTAGTTATAGTCATTAATGAATAATGGTTTGAAAAAAAAAACTATAATTAAGATGATATTAAATTTAAGTTAAATTTTCTATTAAAGTTAACAATTTAATGCAAGCTACTTAAGAACTTTTACTTTCGTATTTTATAACCTTATCCTGAACATAACATTAACAGTTGAGGAAAAGATTCTTTGAAGATTATGGAGAGTTAACGCGAATTTCAGACTCGAACGTCCGAAGCTTTTTGTCAATACATAGACAAAACATGTTGAATTGCTTTTTTTTCCATTGGAGTATCCAAACAATTACATGGCGGATGCATATGCAAGTGACTTTGCGTGAACATTACCCACCCACGCGCCCTACATTTCACTATGACGCCTATAGCATCTTCGAAATAAAAAAAAATCACGTCGATCACTTTAAATTCTTTTCTTTATCGACTTCGTGACATATGCAGAGATTTACAATTCTTTCAAAACAGCTCTCAAACCTTTCCAAAAAATTGGTACATGATTTCCTGCCAGCCTTGTCTGAGCGGGGGATAGGTTTTTTAGAAATTTGTTTAAAACGGGGGTTTTTCTGTAACGAAGCTGAGTACATTATCTGCGCTTGTAGAAAACGGCATAAGATGAAAAGAAGAATGTTCAGAAAACATATAAATTTTGATCAATAATATATGCAGATGTAGTGGTTTCGAGCAGTAAAACTATAAAAATAATAGATAATTTCGATTTAATTCATAAGTAAAAGTTGGGAGGGCAAGGTTGAAAGAGCAGAAAACCCTTTCAAAATTAATTAATGAAAGACTAAAAATTAACATAAGGCTTGACCTTACACTATTTCTCCTAACATCACTCGTTCACTGTTTTCATGATAAAATGCCGAAAATTATATATCGTTACCATATCAATGATTACTTTTTGTGGCAGCGAATGCAAAATCAGATTTCATGATTCAGATCAGATTCCAGGTTTGTCAAAAATTGTTTTTTTTTTTTTGCCAAAAAAACCTGTTATATTGCACTTATTTTCGTCTAACACTACCAACTTATCAAAAGTGAATTTTCTTCCCATCCAAAGGCTTACTTTTCATGAGAACACTTATAAGGAGAGGAAGCTAAAAGATAGGTTTATATGATCTAAATAATGGGGAGCGTTCTTTTTCGAATCAACTTTCATTATAAAATATGAGAGATTATTTACTTTGCTGTCATTTAAAGGTATACCTTATCTATATGGGAGGGGGTCTGATCCGATTCGAAATTTGCGCATTTATTTAAGACGGGGAAATATTGTTTTTAGGGATATTTTGGAGATGAAATAAAAATCTTCTTTTTTTTAAAAAACTTCTTTTAGTGAAGCCTAATATCAGGAATGGTCAAAAAAAATTGTTCAATTCACTTTGTTTTAGTAGTCATACTTTTCGGCAGACCCTACATTGCTTATATCCTTGTCATTGTTTTGCGAGATGCTAATGCCTTCAAAAATATGTCGTCTATATAATCAGTTTTTATATACGATTATTTGTGTTTAACTAAATTCTTTTTAATAATTTTTTTTTTTTTTACTTAATATTATTCTTAGTGTAAAATTGTTCCCTTACCAGACTTTTTGATTTTTTTATACTTTTATATAAGTGTAAGTTAATAACTTGAATCTTAATTGCATTCGTTACTTAAACCCCATAAGGTATAAAGCTAAATATCTTTATGTAAATACATACATTCATACCCATATATTTATATGTATTTCGACATATAAACATATATATATATATTTTTATAAATTCAACTATGCACCAGTTGTACGGCTTATAGTTCTCAAATACGAATACGAAGCAGTCAGACTTTTACGTTACGTTACTTAATTTCAAGTACTATACCTTAGAATTGTCTTCATAAAAAAATAAAATCAAAAAAAAAAGATTGTAGCAAGGCTCTTATTTGTGCATTTATGCACAAATACAAAACATTCAAAAGGAAAACAAAAGATTCATAAAAAGAAAATTAATGCAGAGAAAATAATAATAATAAAAAAAGAAAAGAAAAAAATAAGAAAAGAGAAAAGGAAAACAACTCGTTGGCAAACATCCTCGTACACTCAGTGGAAGGCAAGCAGGCACATCGGTCGCGTTGTTCCTCATGTTGTAGGCTTTAAGACTAACGCCGAGATTATACTTTGCGGCTGAGTCTGCATCTTTTTGTCAAGTCGCTTGTGAAAGTATACAAAATCTTGATGCCTTCAATTAAGCTTTGACAACAAGTGCATTGCATATACAAATATATATATATATATATATACAAACACAAATATACATACAAACATTCATACACGTGCAACATAAAGAAAAGGAGAGCATGTCACATGAAACCATTAACGTCACATAGCCGAGTTAACTCGGTTGCATGTGCCCGCAAAGTCTGACAAGCGAGATGAGATGAGTTGAGATGATGATGTGATGGGATGCGATGCGATGGTTGTCGGTTTATAAGCCGCCTCCCTTATCTCATACCAAGAAAAAGGAGCCACGAATGAAATACTTATGTAAAAGATTCTTGCGCTCTATGTAAAATACACGTTCGCTTGAATGTTTTTTGGTACGCGATGTGTACGGTGTGCCTGGTTGCTTATGTATTTGAAAGCAGGCAACAACATCAGTCACTGCAGTAGTAATACCTCTAAAAATTGCAAGAAGTCTAAATAGGATAAATGAATTTTTTTTTTAGTGCTATTTCCTTCGTTTTCTTTTAATTTCAGCTACGTTCCCTCTCTCTTTCACACATTTTTTGGTGCCTCTACCGCACTGCCTCTCTGCTACTCTCATCTTATTATTCATTTTCTTGTTTTTATTCTTTTGATTATTTACAGTTATATTTGTTATAATTTACATTAAAATACACTTCAGAAATCGCAAAGAAAAATAATGCTTATGAGAGAAGACTCTTAACCTCTTTCATTTTGTTTTTAAAATTTGCACGCTTTTCTACCACCAAAAAGTGGCCACATAATTTGAATCGATCGAGGTTACCTCGATGTTTTATATTATTTACGAAGTTTTAAGAAACCGTTGGATACGCAGTAAAACAAAATTAGATTTTGAGGTTAGTTTTCAAATCAGAAGTGGAAATGAACACATATATACTCAAAAAAGCCTTAAGGTACTGAAGCTGATCTAAGAAATCTCAAGCGAGAAATCAACAAAAAATAGCCCTTGAGAAGTTTCCAAACGCATCATGTAACATTAACAGCCCGACCGCTGATCTAGGAGATCTCAAGAGAGAAATCAAAAGAAAATAGTCTTTGAGAAGTTTCCAAACGCATCATGTAACATTAACGGCCCGACCGCTGATCTAAGAGATCTCAAGCGAGAAATCAAAAGAAAATAGTCTTTGAGAAGTTGCCAGACGCATCATGTAACATTAAAGGTACAACCGTGGAGAAAGTCAAGGAATGCAAAGCTTACGCTGGTTTCCATGCTTAGTCTTAACTCAAGTTAGAAAAACAAAAGAGGTATTGATACACATTCGTGGCTAA
>KK502878.1:124796-148598 GCA_000688735.1 Glossina austeni | reverse complement strand
ACATAGATATATATATAAATATATATATTATATATTATATGTAATCTATATAAAATAAATAATAATAAATAAACAAGCATATAATACAATGACATCTATTTCTATAACATTTCTATAACATGGTTCAAGCAGCTTCAAATTTGTGGGTTTCTATAAATTTAGAGAATGTCTCTGAAATCTTCCACCGAGCAAGACAATTTTACTTTTATAAAATAATATAATTGCTCGAAAGTACAGCTTAGCAGTATTCTCGCTTACTCTCAACTTTAACGTTTTTAGTTTATTTAAGCGTAGCCTTAAAATAAGTGAAAGGTGAAACTTTTCTGCTTCCTGCAGCTTGTAATGCCAGCAGAGCTGAGCCAGCATAAACTCATCTATTATCCATCTTCCGACGGTACGACCTGGAATTGTACGACCTTTTGTCGTACGTTGTCGGATTGACGAGATTTTTGTTACATTATTTGCCTTATTATGTACAGTTTGTGGGAATGCAACGTTTTCGCTCTTGTAACTTTGTCATGACTTCATATTTCGTTCTCTTATTACAATTTAAACCTTTCTGTATTGTTCAGTATGACGCATACCTAAGAGCGGTTATTCTCCACTCGTACATAAACCCAGTAATAGTCAGCAAGACATTGCGAAGGAGGGAGGAATAGAGTATGTTCGATAACCTCGGGACATTTATGTGCATGCGCGTATAAACAAGAGATCTAGGGGGAGAGAGATCAAGAAGAAACGTGGAGGAAGGCAAAATGTGTTGTCGGCAGCCAGGAGGTGTATGTAAGTGTTGTGCCTTCACCGATCGAGTATTCAATATAGCTTGGTCGTAGGCTAATCGCGATTGAAGCATGATTCACCACCCGGGGGCTTGAACACGTGTAACATGTAGAAGATTGCTTCGGCTTTTTATTTTTAATGCGCCTGTTTGTTAAAATATCACTCAATAAATCTCCGATCTGACAAGTATATAGCACCTTGAACACCCTTCAAACGATAATTGTCAAAATCTCGTGACAGTCGGATCATTAATTTACAAGTTACAGGTGTTTAAGTGACGCTATTTGATCATCTTGAACGGTTTTTGGCCGCAAACTTATCGAGTGACGTGACAAGTGCCTTAAATGCCTATAGTGAAAACCTTTTTGCACTCCGCATCGTCTACCGCGCATGGCGATGTTAAATTTGTGCGGACTACAGTGATTTGAGACCCATCGGTTGATTTAGAATCATTTTTAGAAATGATTTAAGCTTCCCTGCCCCTTTGTCGGTCCGTCTGCCTTGTTTTCTTATATTCAATCTGCCCACTGACATATATCGGACCAAAGATGAACATTTTTGAAAATGGTTGTGATCGGACCACTGTTTTGACCACTTCCCAGATAGCAATCTTATTTTGAGTAATCATTATATGAATAACTGTACTAAATGGGACGATGTAGAGCCATAGCAGACTGTAATGCTTTTACTTGTTTATACCGCAATGTGATGTCATCTTATCGGCAAGATTTTGTAGTTTCCATTCTTAAAGATAAAATGCTGAACTAATAAACACTAAATTTTATTCTAAAAATTTGAATCGTTTACATCTACCCTACCCTTTTGGGTAGCTTTTGGTTTTGGTTTACACATCGCTTATACGTAAAGAATCTTACAAAGGTTGAGGTAACGCTATATGCTTTTCACAAACATTTCTTTTGCTTTTTTGAAGATCTCAAGTGACGTAAAGTATGCGCGAATTTTAAACAAAATTAATTTTCAAATCTGTTTCTATTTAATGCTCACCACGAAATCATCAGACATTTAAGACATTAAAAATCATTAAAAAACAAAAAAAAAAAATGCGTTATCTCCTTCCTCTCTGACTAGCCCATCGAACATTCTAACCTAGGATAAGAAGAAACAATCTTTTATGACAAGAGTCATTATAATGCAACAGAAAAACAAACACACGAAACGAAATCTACACCCAAAGCAATGTATTGATTTAACCGAAAAAAAAGGAACAACAACAACAACAACAACAACAACAACAACAAGATTAATATAGAAGGGTTGCGTGGCATATTCAAGGTTGCTTGCTATACTTGCTTGCTTGCTTCTTCTTCTTATTCTTCTTCTTCTTCAGTTACTTCCCTACACAACCATATATACGTAGCAAAAAAAAAACAAGAAATTTTTTTCTCCTTTATTTGACTGACTGCAGCACTTGATTTTGCATATTCTTGCAGAAATTTTAATTTCAGAAAATATTTTATATAGACAATCCGCCATTAACAGGGTATAGTATATAGGATTGTTTGTGTATGAAAAGAAGAAGAAAAAACTCTTTTTAAAATCATTTACAAACAAAAGAAATTAAAAGTGCATAATATAAAGAAGAAGAACAAGAAGAACAAGAAGAAGAGGACACGAAGAAAAAATGTACAAAATACTGAAAGACTTTCAAAAAAAAAAAAAAAAAAATCATCTGCTCAGAAATCAAATCTTGAAGAGTAACAGAACTGTAAATATGTTATAGAACGAAACGGAAAATGCCAAAGGGTTTTGCAATTGCGAAACGATGAAAAGAGAAGAAAGTTTGATGCGTCGGTTAGAAGCCGGATGAACTTTTGTAAGAATTTTGCTGTAAACACTCTTGGAGATGTTAAAAGTTTTCCTTCAAGAGTTGTATATATGTACAGAAAAATGCAAACAAAGAAAAATTTTATTTATTTTTGTTTTTTTTTTTATTTTTTTTGAAGAAAAATAACAACAAAAACAACCAAAGTAAAGAAAAAATATAAAGATGAATTTGCAAGATGTGCATATTAAGAAAACGAAGAGGGTTAGTTCTCTCTTTACTCCTATGTTACGTATGCATGCACAAGTGTACAAATGCTTGAAAAAATTAAAACCTAAATTCCTTTTCCACGAAAGTATTATCATCCTCCACCCTGTTAGGCAGAAATATAGATAGAGGGGGTAGTCAGTGGGCTTAGTGTGGTGTCAGTTAGATGAATAGGAGGTCTGTTGTAAATGTTAAGCCATACCGCTGGAGCACTTGAAAAGCCTGCAAGCAAACACACTCATATCAAGTTATTATGTAAGAATTCTCTGAAGAGATCCTTTTATTCGAAATATTCAAAAGTTCTTGTCAAACATCGAAGAGGAAGAAAAATGTGAAACAAATGAAAATTCTATGGAGGACCAGGGCCCGCTTTTAAATATCCTTCACGATCCACCCGTATGTTATTTATAACGCGCCTTTTTAAAAGAAGGTAATTATGGTAGGTATACGGAAAGTGATCCAGTCCGAACCATTTTCAATAGCATTCGCCCTTCGGCGTAATTCAAAAATTGTGGCCTGTAGGATGAACATAAAAAAAAAAGACGGACAGATGGACAGACACGGTTAAAGTAAATCAGAAAGTGATTCTGAAAACGAAAATTGTTCTGTCTCACGCCCTTCTCAGTATTGCTTACCAATACTCATACTATATCTTGTACCACTAGTCGTATGGGGTATAAAGATCTCTAGGAGTTTATTATGCAACGTGTCACCCTATAACTTCTAAAGTAAAAGCCAGAACGTCACAAAATTTTGACATACCCCCTTTGAAGGTATTATCTAAAGATCATATGGATTTGCAAATAGTCGCAACATCTGTATCTCGTCTTATATGCATGATATGGTAGACGACGGGGTACTTGTTTACACCTAACAATCTTTCAAAGGCCTTCATATGAAAAAGAATAGAGAAAAGACAAGGTGAACTGAAGAAAGCCATTCGTATTACATCAGGGTCTACAGACAAGCATAGCTTGCCAGAATGCTAAAGAAAAGCATCTCGAGTACGTTTAGTAGCATTTGTATCACTTTACAATCTTTTCAAAATTCTTTATGATAAATGGAAAAGTTCTTCGCCATAAGCTTAGACTTTACTTGTTATTTCAAACAATAGCCTTTCAAAGTTAATTTGATCTGGCTTTTGTTTTGACATCGTCTTTCAACTTTGCAATCGAGCTCTTAAGCAACTTTAACCAAATTTTTAGTTCTTAATAAATCTGCGAACACCTTGGAAGCTAATAAAATTAAAATCAGAGGATTAATTACAAATTTCCGACATCGCTCACGAAAGCACTTTCCAACTACATAGCTTCCTTGCCATCACTATACGATGCCTCCACACAGCATAAGAAAGTTACATAAGAAGTTTGTAGGTCACATAAGCTTTCTTGTTACTGTTACACCTGCCACACCCTCAATGATTATCCATTAATCCCGCGATCGCCAAACTTCGTGTACAAATTTTTTATAATGCATCGGTTCGCCTATCTTAAAATCGGGGTAAATGAGCTTTTCAGTTAGGTTTTATTCGCGCACACACTCAACTGCTTAGTTAACTCACTCTTTTTACCTTTCTAACCGAATGTTATCGTTTTGAGTGTTTGAAATGGTATGCGTATGTTTGAAGTCTTAAGCCAGCTATGCAGTGTGCACACTGAATATGTAGCTTCACATCTTGGACCCATCTTCAATCCGGCCTCATTTGCTCACCAAAGTTCTGTACCTGCGCCTTTTTCTCTCGACTGAGCTTAAATCCATGATATTCCGCGTGACATGTACGCTTACTTAAGAACGCATCCACATCTTCCATTTCTTCTCGTAATTGATTTCTTAAGATGAACTATGCGTTGCCACACAATTTTTTCCGATCTTCTACGTGTGGCCATAGCTTTCTATATTATTCTTGAAAAAGTCACCATTCCATACCGATCTAGGTAAGGATCCACTTTAACCTAATTCCTCTTTCCCCCTTCCTGATTGCCAGTGGGCTTCCCTATCCGCTCAGGGCAGGTCTAGAAAGAAAGAAGAAAAAGAAAACCGCTTAAAAGCTTAATGATTACATTGTCCCTATGTAATGCCTCCTGTTTGCCTCTACGATGTTAGGATTTCGTTGACATAGAATCGACGAAAATATGTCACTAAAAATTAGTAAGAGACGTTCGGTGAAGAAGAAGCATTCATAACAAATTGAAACTATATCTGCTTAAAGATAGACACATGTCATCGTGCTTTCATCTGCATATATATACATATATATACATATGTATGAATGTTTTGTTGTAGTATAGATTGGAATAAAAAACAAAGTTAAGCAATAAGACTTTTTCAAGGTTTTAATAAGTGCGTCCGGTTGACATGCAAAACAATTCTCGTTCTGCTTGATTACATTCACTTAGACTTAGTTTTTTTTTGTTTTTTTTTTTTGTTTTTTTTTTTTTNTGTGTGTGTGTGTGTGTGTGAAGGTATATATATGTATACATGTAAGTCTACATAACATATATTTAATGTAAATTTTATGAAGTTTATGATATTATCGTATATCTGTAACAAAAGCTTTAACGCAAACACTACACCCTTACTCTATCGTAATACTCATAAATATGACCCTCTTGCGTTGGGGCAAGAGTCTTCTATGTTAAGTCTATGATATTATATTATTTCTCTTGCAAAAGCTTTAGTCCAACACTGTACCCTTACTCTATCGTAGTGTACACAAATATGACCCTCTTGCACCAACGTCTATTAAGTCTATGATATTGTCTTCTTTCTGTTACAAAAGCTTCAACATAACACTATACCCTTACTCCATCGTAATAGCTGTAACTATGACCCTCTCGCGTTAGCGCACCAACGTCTATTAAGTCTATGATATTGTCTTCTTTCTGTTACAAAAGCTTCAGCACAACACTGTACCCTTAGTCTATCGTAGTACGCATATATATGACCCTCTTGCGTTGGCGCACCACTAATCTGTTTAGAGGCTAGAGAGATGAACAGCGTGGTTTGGGTTAATATAATTTTATTTTCCTATCCGAGATTCCACAAAAAAAAAAAAGAACAATTTAAAGACATTTCCTACCAAATTGATTATTCTCGAACAATCTGCTAGAATGAGAGACGGCAAAATAACAAACAGTAATAATTACAGATTTTTTTTTTAATTAATAAAGAAAAAACTAGACATAAATAAACCTTATGTTGTAAGCGACTTTGACAAGGGTACCTATAAGTTTAGGTAAGCAAGCGTAACCCTATTAGTCGATGGTTTGTGAATGAAAGCGACAAAACGCAGTTAAATGAGTAGTAAATAAATAAATGAATGAATGCGTGCACATGATTAACTGAATGAAAGCTTCTGTTATGTGAGTACCTCTGCACGTTGAGAAGAAAAGGAACCAATTTTCTCGTATGCGGAACTAGAGTAAAAATATCATATATATTATATATATATATATATATTGCGTTTATTTTAAGTAATTGCGTTAGAGAGAGCATAATATCTAACAGATGGACAGGCACTTCACATATATGAACTATGGTACTATATAAATATTGCATAAGTGACCAATATTGATGTGGACTAAATAACAGTGGGAAATTTTTGGTTTCTCTAGTCGCAGAAATTTAACACTTTGCTGACATAGTTGCTGTCGCTGCCGCTGTTGCTGTTGCTCTTGCTGTTGCTGTTGCTGGTGCCACTGTTGCAACTTAAACTAATTCAAATTATTAGCTTAGCACTTACACATCTTGCAGCTTACTTCACTGATTACTGTTACTGCTGCATCTTATAATGATGTTACTCTTATGTGCTTACGCATCTAACACTGGCCAAAGGGCCTGGGAATTATATTAAGCAGCAGCATTTTACGTAAAGGAAATTATTTAATTCTTTTTTTTCTCTATGATATGCATAAGCGGCTTGAGAAAATAATTTTTTTTTTTAAATTAGGGTGTTGAGACAAAACATACTATAACTCCGCTTACCCTTAGAGAAGCTGCTTCCGTATACTGTGGTTATGTTAAAATAAAGCGTGAGAATTCACTTAGAAAACTATCTCTTTGGTATCTAGTTTTCTTTTTCTTTTTCTTATTTATTTATTTATTTTTTTTTTTTTGCATTTTTCAAATTAAAATTTTAATACACTTTTCATTAGGCGGAATTCTATGTTTTTGTGCTTTAGTAGGGCGGCTTGCACGTGCATTACCTGTTGTATGAACTACTTGAAGTAGTAGTATTCGCAGTTATGCTTAATGCATTTCATCAACCCTCGCTTTCCGTCATAAACTTATGCATATAAGCGGGTGATCTATGCCTCAATTGTTGCACGAGTTGTTGTAGGTTTCCGGGAAATGTTCTTTTCATATATTCATATATTTGATATTAAAAAAAAAAAAAAAAACAATAAAAAAATAAAAAAAATTTCTTAACTTTTTTTATTTTTTTGTAATATTATAGTTATCTTAATAATAATTTCTACACGTCCTGGTGCAAATAAGATAATTACTTCCCCTTTTTTCATATATATGGAAATGAAAAATTTTGCATTACAGCTTAGGGTTAATGTGTGGGAATCTGTTTATTGCTTAGAAAAATCAATGGAAAAAACGCATTTCTTATACCTTCAGTCCAAACGTAATATATGATATCATATATTATATTCTTACCTACAGTAAGGACGTTTTCGTGATTTTACTTTTTATCCGACTACTTTTGAGACTAAGTTCGCGCCATTGAATTGTGATTTTAAGTGCACCAAAGGATTTATTTCGATTAAATCTTAAGAGAATTATTTTTTTTTTTTACTTTTTAAGCCATCTATAATTATTTACAGGACCTTCTTCTAGTCTTATTCGTTCGAATATGACGATTCAACTGGCTTGGCCCGACTATTTTTGCCTTCCGAAAATACTCTACTTATTATATAGTAAGCAAAAATTACATGCTAATCCCTCTCCCCTAGTGAAATGTTCTGAGAATTGTTTTTTCTCTCTCTGCCGGCTGTCAGCTACAACGTCGGATAACTGATCATGAACCTATGCTGAGTTGTATCACTTTTAGTATTTGGTTTCGTTTCGATGTGGGATCTTTCTAACAGTACATCATATAATATACACATAGATATATATATAAATATATATATTATATATTATATGTAATCTATATAAAATAAATAATAATAAATAAACAAGCATATAATACAATGACATCTATTTCTATAACATTTCTATAACATGGTTCAAGCAGCTTCAAATTTGTGGGTTTCTATAAATTTAGAGAATGTCTCTGAAATCTTCCACCGAGCAAGACAATTTTACTTTTATAAAATAATATAATTGCTCGAAAGTACAGCTTAGCAGTATTCTCGCTTACTCTCAACTTTAACGTTTTTAGTTTATTTAAGCGTAGCCTTAAAATAAGTGAAAGGTGAAACTTTTCTGCTTCCTGCAGCTTGTAATGCCAGCAGAGCTGAGCCAGCATAAACTCATCTATTATCCATCTTCCGACGGTACGACCTGGAATTGTACGACCTTTTGTCGTACGTTGTCGGATTGACGAGATTTTTGTTACATTATTTGCCTTATTATGTACAGTTTGTGGGAATGCAACGTTTTCGCTCTTGTAACTTTGTCATGACTTCATATTTCGTTCTCTTATTACAATTTAAACCTTTCTGTATTGTTCAGTATGACGCATACCTAAGAGCGGTTATTCTCCACTCGTACATAAACCCAGTAATAGTCAGCAAGACATTGCGAAGGAGGGAGGAATAGAGTATGTTCGATAACCTCGGGACATTTATGTGCATGCGCGTATAAACAAGAGATCTAGGGGGAGAGAGATCAAGAAGAAACGTGGAGGAAGGCAAAATGTGTTGTCGGCAGCCAGGAGGTGTATGTAAGTGTTGTGCCTTCACCGATCGAGTATTCAATATAGCTTGGTCGTAGGCTAATCGCGATTGAAGCATGATTCACCACCCGGGGGCTTGAACACGTGTAACATGTAGAAGATTGCTTCGGCTTTTTATTTTTAATGCGCCTGTTTGTTAAAATATCACTCAATAAATCTCCGATCTGACAAGTATATAGCACCTTGAACACCCTTCAAACGATAATTGTCAAAATCTCGTGACAGTCGGATCATTAATTTACAAGTTACAGGTGTTTAAGTGACGCTATTTGATCATCTTGAACGGTTTTTGGCCGCAAACTTATCGAGTGACGTGACAAGTGCCTTAAATGCCTATAGTGAAAACCTTTTTGCACTCCGCATCGTCTACCGCGCATGGCGATGTTAAATTTGTGCGGACTACAGTGATTTGAGACCCATCGGTTGATTTAGAATCATTTTTAGAAATGATTTAAGCTTCCCTGCCCCTTTGTCGGTCCGTCTGCCTTGTTTTCTTATATTCAATCTGCCCACTGACATATATCGGACCAAAGATGAACATTTTTGAAAATGGTTGTGATCGGACCACTGTTTTGACCACTTCCCAGATAGCAATCTTATTTTGAGTAATCATTATATGAATAACTGTACTAAATGGGACGATGTAGAGCCATAGCAGACTGTAATGCTTTTACTTGTTTATACCGCAATGTGATGTCATCTTATCGGCAAGATTTTGTAGTTTCCATTCTTAAAGATAAAATGCTGAACTAATAAACACTAAATTTTATTCTAAAAATTTGAATCGTTTACATCTACCCTACCCTTTTGGGTAGCTTTTGGTTTTGGTTTACACATCGCTTATACGTAAAGAATCTTACAAAGGTTGAGGTAACGCTATATGCTTTTCACAAACATTTCTTTTGCTTTTTTGAAGATCTCAAGTGACGTAAAGTATGCGCGAATTTTAAACAAAATTAATTTTCAAATCTGTTTCTATTTAATGCTCACCACGAAATCATCAGACATTTAAGACATTAAAAATCATTAAAAAACAAAAAAAAAAAATGCGTTATCTCCTTCCTCTCTGACTAGCCCATCGAACATTCTAACCTAGGATAAGAAGAAACAATCTTTTATGACAAGAGTCATTATAATGCAACAGAAAAACAAACACACGAAACGAAATCTACACCCAAAGCAATGTATTGATTTAACCGAAAAAAAAGGAACAACAACAACAACAACAACAACAACAANTTTTTTTTTTTTTTTTGCTGTTTTCTGTTTTCTTAATTTGTAACGCTTTTCATAATGAGAAATGAATGATAAAGAAAACCCTTACACACTCGCTCACTCACTGGCTAATATTTAAAGATTTCTTTCTTTCTCACAATTAAGCAACGATGGCCAACTTGGGAAGGTTTCGGTTACTTTTGTTTACTTAAAGCACTTTTTTTTTTTTTTTTCTTTTTGTCTTTTGTGTTGTAGTGTCATCATCTTAGGTGACTGTTGAAGGAAGTGAATTAACCGCCGTAACAATTTTTTGTTTTATTTTGACTTGTTTTTTATATATTCCTTGTTGGGGTTTCTTGAGCATTTTATTGTTGATTTTTGATTTTTATTCGCAACTTCTAACAATGCCTGAGTATACTTATATTGTCATTGCGTTTGTTACAGATAGGAATGTCATGAAAAAATCTTGAGAACGATTTTCAATATTCCTGTCGATCCTTGGATCCGAAGAAGAAGGTTAACAGTGTCATTCTTAGGAGATTATTTTAAGTACATGTGCACTTGATTAAAGATAGCGTCTACCTCAGTGAAGACACATTTACTCATCTTATCTCTTGTCTTATTAGAATTCTTCTTTAAGTTACAACTTAAATGGTAAAGAATTAAATCTGATACAAATAACTATAGGATACGATACGCGATTACGATATATATATATATCGTAGTTAATGTATATTCTGTGTTATATATATTCTTAGTTATTTTAAGTATTCCGAACCTTCGTTCCGCATCTCCTAACCGAGTTTAATTTAAAAAATGACCGACATTTCTTAACAAACATACATTAGGTAGCTTCTAGGTTTCTAGCGAAGTACAGAGTAGAGGTTTCAACCAACAGTTTCTTTAGTTTCAGTTTCTTTAGTATTCTCCTACTGTCCCCGTAATAAAACGCCCGACATGCAAAATGAATAACCAAAATGTAAAAGAGTTAAGCATGTCCACGTAAAACCGGACTCTAAGTTGTTCTTGAAAGCTTTTAAGAGCTAAGCCAGATCAGGATAAATTTTTCATAAAATATAAAATATAATAAATATTATGTAATAAATCATATAATATGATGCATTATGTGTTATTAATGAAAAGTTCGGAATTATTTTCTCTGGCCATACGTCCATCTATTAAAAAATGTCTCATAAAACTACAACAAATATAAAAAATCAACTTGAAACTGCGGTCAAGAATGCTTGGACACATATAATCAGGCAAGCAATGTGGAATATATATATATATATATGTCCGTCTATCCGTCTGTTAAAGAGTGTCTTACAAAAGTACAACAAATGTAAAAAATCGACTTGAAATCGTAATTAAAAATGCTTCCACGTATATAATCAGGAAAGCAATACCTTACGTGGCTGTCCGTCTGTCTGTCTATTAAAGAATGTCTCATACAACCACAACTAATATAAGAAATCAAATCGAAACCGTAATAAATATTGCCTGGAGAAATATAGTCAAGCAAACAATATCGTATATATACGCCTATGCGTCCGTCTATGAAAGAATGTCTTATGAAACTATACCACACACAAAACATCGAAACTGTAAAGAAGAACGTCTAGATATACAGGGATTGTAAATAATATTGTACATATCCGTCCATCTGTGGGTCTATTGAAGAAATCTCTAAAGTAACGATATTTTAATAGAGATTTAAACGAACTGCATATAATAATCGGGGAAGCCTTTGCACGTACATAAAGAGATTTTTCAAGTGATGAGCGGTATGTCTGTGCATAAGTCCTATGCAATGAAAAAGTTCTCATAGTAATGAAGTTATAGCAGGTATCTAATCTTTGATATCTTCAATAATTTTAGATTTGTCTGTCCATTTGTCTTCCTGCCGAGAGGGCCAAAACAACTACAAAACCTTTGCGAAGTCGCTTTAATTTTACGATACTCTTATATCGCTTTGAATATTTTTTAGAATAGAAAACCAAGCCTTAGCTCGCTCGTTTACCTATTTATCAGCTTAGACCAATAATGCTTAGAATAACATGATCCTGCCCACAAATGCGTAGGCGGTAAAGGAAAAGTTAAAATTTGGATCCTTTTCTTTTTAATATTGCGTCAGATTGCGGTCCTTTATATCCACATGATCTTCGCTTTTTCTTCCCACTTCGTATGCTGTGGTCTCAAGCGCAGAAAAGGGACCGAAATGCTATCCATAGCGCATAGGAGGAAGAATCAAGTCAAACTAAAGTTTTTCGATAGCCTTTGTAGTCGTCCGTTGTCTATCGCATACCTTGGGAATTTATTGAGAATTGCAGAAAGAAGAAAACCTAACAGTAGGTAGTACTTATGTAATACGTATTTAAGTGTTTCTTTGTGTAAATTATTTTGTCATATTTAGTTTCTTTTTTTTTTTCTTATTAAGATTTGACCCCTTTTTGTTCTCATTATATTAATGATTTTCTTATATTTATTGTTATTGTTATTGTTATTCTTATTGTGTATTATTTTCTTTGCATTGTCTGTGTGACTTGGTTGTGGTTCATTAAGGTAAGTTGATATCAAAACTCATGTTGACAATTAGTGAACGACAATAGGAAACCAAACAAGCAGAAAGAATAGGAAAAAGAAAGAAAGAAGGAAAGAAAGAAAACCGAAACTTATTCGTTTTATTTCTCTTTTTTAATTTTGTATTAATGAAATTATTTTACTATTATAAATTAATTAATTTATTCTATTCTCTATATATGAATTTAAAAACAAATATAAAACAAAAATAAAAAAAGATTTCATTAAAAAAAAAAAAAAAAAAAAAAAAAAATCTTTCAAGTAATTAAAAATGTACTTAATCCTGCAAGTTTTTCTGCTCTCGTACAACTTGCTAAAAAGAGTTTAACACAAAAGATTGCATCAGAGTTCATTAAAAACGAGAAATTCTTCAAAGATGATTTTTTCCCAACTTTTTCATTTATTTTTACAGTTTTTTGTGTAGTTCTTGTTGTTGTTGTTGTTTTTCTTTACTTCTTTCTTCTTTCAATCGCGTATAATGATATAAAAGTTTGAAATAAGTTTTTACCAATCAAGAGTCCATAAGAACTAACCACGCCAGCTAACAAAACGAAAATAAACAAAAAAAATAAAAAAAAACTTGGCAGAAGAGTGGTAATATTTACCGGCCTGTTAGCTAGCCTTTAAAAAGAAATCATAGAAAGAAAACAGAAAGAGAGAAAGAGAAAAAAAAACCAGAATGTTTGTATAGATGGTGGCGAATTTTTTAATACCCTTCCGACACCTGATAAACATACCTCGCATATGGAAACGATCGAAATTTTATTACAAATAAGAAAGTCTTGAGACTTGAGATCCTACGAATTTTGAATACCTAACCCGAGTAACTGAAAATTACAAGCGATCTCAAAACGAGCTTTGTTTTCAATGAGTCGGTGCTTTCACTTGCCTTATTAAAATTACCTAACAAAAGAGTCGAATTTTCTGATTTGTTCCGAAGGCCGATTGATGGAAATAACCATTGGTTGTTGACTGCAACAGAAGCAATAGCGAACTCTATCACTGATCTAATGGTAAAGGGTTCCATTTACTGCAAAGGTTTCATGTGATAAACGACTTCACTTACTAGAGGGGACTGCCTTTAGTGAAAGGCTTTATTTGACGAATGATTGGATGCTAAGTAAGTTATTTCGCTTCGCAAAAAGTTGCATATCTATATAGGTATAGCGTTTATTCGCTAAGAGTGTCCGTACGATGAACGACTTCACGTAGTGAAAGGCTTTGCTCAATGGAAAGATTTCACTTTACAAGAAGACATGATAGAGAGTACAGCCATCACTCTTCATATCGCAAACGACTAAGTGTTCACTAAGGGAACTCTTTTACTTCACGAAATGTTTCATATATACATGTATAAGTGAAAGGTGTAGCTCTTTCTCACTAAAAGACTTCACTTGATGAACGACTTCACTTGATGAAAGAGGGTGTGTGTGATTTTACTTAATGAAAGGGCTCACTATGGAAAATAGTTCACTTTGCGAAAAGTTGTACATATGGTGCAAAGGATAGCTTACAGAGTCTGAAAATATTCATAAGATGAACGGCCGCACTCGCTGACAGGACGCGCATGTTGACGAAACAGTTCACTAGGGAAAATACTTCACTTCGTCAAAAGTTGTACATATGGTGGAAAGAATAGAATTGATCCTGTGAAATATGCAAAGCGACTTCACTAGTTGGATATATCGATATGGTGATGAAACGCTTTGTTAGGGGAAATAATTCACTTCACGAAATGTTGTATACAGACATGATGGGCCGGCTTTTCTTTATGAACATATTTATTCGACGAGGTTTTGCAGTATTCTTCACTTTCAAGAATTATGGTAGCCCAACTTTACTCCGTAGGCGAAAGCTTTCTTATACACTCCCAGATTCTTATCAAAGCTGAGAAAATCAAACACAACACGCAGTTAGATTCACTTCGTGAAAACAACACGTGATCTATAAATTCGTCAATTCATTAGCAATACTTTTACCTCCAACCGGGCTTCTCGCTTGTATAAGGCAGCTCGGCCATATGTTCACAGAGTCCTATAACAATTCCGAAGAATCGTTATACAAAGTGTGAGAAACAAAGAAACACGCGTAGAAACGATTAGCGAGAGACTATCTCTATAGGAGATGCAAAGAGCCAAGCGAGCCATATAGTCATCTGTTTTCATTGTGTCTTATTATAAACCAGTGCCGGCTACTAAGGATTGAAGGCTTCCTCTACGATCTTTGAGAGTAATAAAAATATATCCCTTTATCCATTATTTCCTTGCGGCTCATTTCGGTCTAGCTTTACAATAGACAGTCAACGGACAGCGCACAACACTATATTTTATAATCTCTCCATGAAAGGCCAGCGATCATTGTTACCTACAACTTCCTAACCTAACAAACTTCCTATTAATTAGAAATTAAAAAAAAAATTGAAAAATCTATAGACTCAGACAAGAAACGTATGGGCTGATAAGTTAGGCATACTTAAACGTGGTTATAATAAATAAAAAAAAAAAAAAATCTATATCAACATCCCGTTATTCTATTAAAAGAAGTTAAAAAATATTTATGAGAAAAAAAAGAAAAAAAAACTTAAAAAAAAAAAATTCAAAAATAATCATTTTAATATAATGAAAAGAGGAAGAAAATATAAGAAATCAACTAGCGATAACTAGCGAAAAGGGAAAAGAAAAAAAAAAAAGAGAAGAATCTCTAGAAAGAATAAATGCACAGAAAGATGAAAGCTGGTAGAGCTTGCAAAACCGCTAACGCTGCTGTCAAGATAATAATAATGATGGCGATGAAAAAAAAAAAAAAATGAAAAAACATATTTTTTCTGTTCTTTTTTTTTTGTGCTTTTCTTCTTTCTCCGAAAACTCTTAATGATGATAAAAATGATTTATGCAGTTAGGTATTGAGGCAAAAAGATTTTTCTCTCTATTCAATTGCCGTTAGGCTGACTAGGCTTGAAAACCGCATCAAAAGATTTTTGTCTCATTTCAGTTGCATTATAATTTTTAGAAATATTTATATGAAATGGAATTTTTTTTTTTTTCTTTTAATAGAAAATAATTTTCTTTTTCTTATTTAAAATAAATATAAAAACATTTCTCGTTAAGATGCTTTTTCATTTAAAGCTATAAAGTAATGACAAAGTTTTCAATTGCCGGTAACAAAGTTCCAACCTTGGAGAGGTGGTAGAAAAGTCATTTCATTTAAGTCCATTATGAGAAATACGTTTTCTTTTTTTTTTTTTTTGTTAAACTTCATTAACTCAAGTTCTTAGCGGTGTAAGCTTTGTATCATAGTGGTTTGTGTCATCGGTGAAGTATAAAATCACTTTTACACTGGTCAAGGTTAAAGATTTCCAGATCCGTTTTCATGTTAATGGCGTTACTAGTAATAGGCCTCTAGTAAAAGCAGCAAAAATTTTACCAAAGGCAGTTGATACTAACAAGTTTTCTTGTCCTTACTGATATGTCAGTAAAACTGATCCGGCTTGAAACTCTTTAATTTCACCTCATTCAACGAAAAAAAGACTATGAAGTGGCCACGAACTTAGTCTAGACCAAAAAAAGCAAAAACAAACATAAATATATAAAATATAAAAAAATACAAAATATATCGCCGGTTGGAATTGATAATGTTTACAACAATCGTGGCGCAAGGGTATGTAAAGTTTGTCCGAAGGTATGCAACGACCAGAAGTATTTTAGATAGACCCGATTACTATTCTACACATCGTTTTAAAATGCTTTTTTGAATCAAAACTTATATGTCCATCTGTCCATGTGTCTATCTTGTTTTCTTGTATCCGTACAAAAAGGAGTATATTAAGCTTGTGCGGAGATATACAACATACAGAAGTGCTTTAGATAGAGCCAACTATATCTTTTGAATCTAAACTTGTATATCCATCTGTCCATGTGTCTATCTTGTTTTCTTGTGTCCATCACATACAAGAGCATATTAAGTTTGCGCGGAGGTATGCGTTGTCCAGAAGTATTTGAGATAGTCTCAACTTTTTATTATTTGTCCTTATGTCTATCTTGTTTTCTTGTGTCCAACCTACAAGAGTATATTCACTTTGATAGGTACTCAACTATTATTTGACCGATCGTTTCAGAATGCTTTTTTGAATCTAAACTTGTCTGCCCATCTGTCCATATGTCTATCTTGTTTCCTACTATCCAATCTACAGGAGCATGTTAAGTTTGTGCGAAGGTATCCAGAAGAAGCTCTTATTATACTGACCTTTCACTTCCTTAATCGATTTAAACACGTCTGTCTGGCTGTCTTGTTTACTTGTGTTCAACCGACCGAACGAAATTTTTGAAATATTTTGGTGAAAGTCTTGGGCCAAAATAGGAGCGCTATCAATAATGGTTCGGATCGAACCACTTCCTTCCCGTAAACCGCCTTAATTTGAAATGCCATTATGATCAATTCAATGATTTTATTAAGAGAATTGGTGTAGGATAATGAGAGTGCTTTTACTTGCACTTGCACTGGACTAAAACAAAAAAGAACTGATTGGAAACTGTATTACACTAGTACTGGGTCGTTAAGGATGAAATTTATTGATAACACATTTAAATATTCATATCAATGCATTATTTTTCATATATTTAACTAAAGCAGTAAACAGCTTGGATTTTCTTAAAGGCTTTCCTTGCTTACCTTCTGCTTATATTAAGCCCTAATGACAGATCAATTAATGAATTTCTTTCATTTTAAAAAATCTGATATTCGAAGTTCAAGCTGTTTAGCAGATTGACTTCATTTTCCGTCAGTAATTTCGCTTTCATTGCTAGTAACGTAGTTTCGATGGAAGAAACCCATAAAAAGAAGAAGAAACTCATAAAAAGAATACATGAGGAAGGAAGCTCCCATCGAAAGAGTGAATGGTGACAATTGAATAGAATTGTGACCAGTTTCATAACTGGAATATAAGTGGAACCTTGCTAAGTACAGAGGTTGGCACGACCAAAATCATCTTCATCAATATTCTAGGCGCCGTGCCGGCGTCCAAATTTAAGCATTAAACCTTAAACGGAGTATCGCTTCGTAAAGTAATGCATTATAAGAGAAGCGATGGCACAAGTGATCCGGGTTAATCCATTTCGATTAGCATACGTCATTGTATTAAATCTCATCAAAATATTTCCAAAAATGTAATCCCTATGCTGGAGAGAATAGGGAATCAATGATCCTTAATTGATTCAATCGATCCAGCTATTTTTATGGCATAAAGAAAGGGTTTATCTCAAATCGTTCTATGAGGTGTATTCGGTTGCACCGCAAACTGTGTAGGGTACACAATCCACCTAACCAAATCATATAACAAAATGTTTTAGAAGGACAAAGCCTACCATTAAACACCCCACACCATCTCGTCTAATAGGCTGCTTTACCTTCTTTTTTCACAAACCATCGTAGATAAGGCATTGTCATCATTACATACTCACTTTCCATGAGAAAAAATGCAATGTGAAAATGAATGGTGCAAGGGCTTACCTAAACATATGCTAGACACTTTATCCTAAAAAAAAAAAAGCATATATGGACGCAAAACCCACCCGAGGCACTCATAGACTTGTAGTGAAGACTAGCGGTGAAGATAGTTACAATGGTGATTTGGAAGGGTTAGAAGGAGCGAGGGTGGGAAAAGCTCTAAAATATAGTTATCTAGCAGTCATATACTGGTGCTTTGAATGGTCACTAGTCATAAAACAATACCGAGGAGGATAGTTTTCGTGACTGCGTATCAAATCTTGTTTTCCAGAGCAGTAACCACAATAACACTCTCCAAAATCAGTTTGGGTGCAAAAAAAAGCTCGTCAAGTCGCGAAAACCAGAAAAAAAAAAACATCTTGTGACTTGTGAAGTCTATGTGATATTGAGCAAAATGCGTCCGTTAAACTTAGATTTGTATCATTAGCTGGAAAATCGGTGAAGATTTTCAAACGATTTCCGATAGTTGTGCGGTAAACATAGCATAATTTTGAATATATTTTGTCAGAGAAGGTTTTCTTCTTCAACTGGATAGGTGAGTGCAAGAGACTACACCTGTTCTGCAGCTTAGTCTATTTTCTAACCTTCCCGATAATAATGGCCCAAGTGCCAAAAGCTAACTTTGCATGTCTTTACGGTATGGTAAGGAAAAATATATGCGCACATAAGCAGATAGTTTCGTGTTGGAAGTAATTTTCATTTAATAATAATCAAGAATTTATCTACTTTTGAAAATCTTTCTACTAAACAATTACTGCGAAAAAAAGAAAAAAACCTAAAATTAATAATAATAATAATAACATTGAATCGTAAATCAAAGAAGACACGTAAAGGACATAAACCGAAGTATAATTATTCAGTAAAATCTTCCATAGCATGTCGAGTGACCCTTAATGCTAACGTTCTAAAATTGTATAAAATATTACTAATGAATAAGAAAAAAATCAATTTCCAAGTAATGAAATTTCTTTTAATAAGTGTGAGAGAGAGAGAGAGAGAGAGAGAGAGATTTAAAAGTTAAAACAGAGGAAATTTTGTATAAGAAAAAAAACAAAAAAAAGGAAAAAAATCATAGATATTTTTGTGACAAGACATGACTTTGTAACTAACTAACTGGTGGCTACACTTTTCCACATATACATTTTTTTTAATTTTTTATTTAAGTCTTTAGTTCTGATTTTTATACCCTCTCTATAACACTTGTGACTCAAGAGTATGTTAAATTTGGGAGTATGTATGCAACAACCAGAGGAATGATGAATGATCCACGATGCATGCAGAATCACTTTCTGAATTGATCTAAGCTTGTCTGTCCATGCGTCCGTCTTGTTTTTGTTTTGTAACAGTATATTAAGTTTTGGCGGAAGCATACAACACTCAAGACAACTCGAGATCGAACCATGCAGAACCACTTTCCCAATTGATCTAAGTTTGTCTGTCCGCATGTCTATCTTTTTTTCTTGTGTTCAACTTACAGGTAACAATTTTTGTGATATTTTGATAAAACTTGTTAGTCCGAACGAACTCTGGCGAAAATGGTTCGCATCGAATCACTTCTCTAATCACTTTCCATATAATGCCTTGTTCTGATGGCGTAGGGCATTTAATAGTACGTCATATTTCACTTTGTTTTTACTTGTTTGCTTTTTCTTTTATTTTTTTTTTTTTCTTTCGTTATGCAAATAAAAACAATTATTACAATATTCAGAGTTCATCTACATACAATTACACGGAGACCGTATACCGGGCATCAGCCAGCAGATACAATATTTTTCATTTAAACATCTTGTGTTATTGGTCAACATTAGCAATTACATATAAATATACATTTATATAAACGATTGAGAGTCATCTAGCTTATACACTTATTCATTCATTCAGTCATTTATTCATGCATTTGTATTCATTGTTCAGATATCTTCTTTATTAGTTGGCGAGCATTGAAATCAATTTAATTTAATTTTCAACTCAATTTGTTGTATAAACTTTTCTGTTATATAAGGGACTTTAAAGAACAACAGACACTTTCATTTCCATAAACACACACGTACTAATAAATATACACATATATACACACATACATATATATATATATATATATATATATACATTTACTTACTTCCACTCGATCTGTGAAAAAGCTAAGGATTTTAATACAATTTTCTCTGATAATTGTCTAAACGCTATATATTTATAGATGTTCTTCTTCGCCTAATCTAGTTTTGAAGATTAATTTAATTTAAAATTTTATTTGCAAATTGCTTCTAGATTTTTCTTTTTGTTTTGTTTCCTTTCTTTGTTCAAATTTTTTTTTTTTTAAGTTTTCCATAACAACTTTATAAATGATATCATACACAAGTGATGATACATTTTCGTTATTATCCCGCCTCCCACTTTTCTTGCACCTCGCGTTGGCCTCTTTATCACCGCTAGAGTACATTTAGGTATATTAGACTTGCTAAGACGTTAGCAACAACAATACAACGCCTGTCGGAAAGAATAATAAATGTACGCCGTATGTATCAACTTGATCATCGTAAGCTTCTGAATGTATTAAATCATGTCCCGACGTCCATCTTCGTTTTATGCCAAGTCGAATTTTGAAACAGATCGTATAAATTGTTTCTGTCAGAATTTGAAGCAGCGCCGTAAAACCATCTCCACGTCTGACGGTGCTTCTCCCGGAACTACTGTTAAGTATTACGTCGCAGAGGATCATCTGAACCTTAGCTCGAATTGTATGTGGAATTGTTACATCCCGTCTTCGGTAGCGTTCGTCTTTTCTCAGATTGGGTACCATTACCTTACTTATACAGTAGGTTAGGGCCCATTTTTCTGGATAGCGCAGCGTTGGCCTTATTTTCTATGGCTTGGCTTAATACCTACCTCGCAGGTGCGAATCTTGTGCACTTTAATATTACATATCTAGAACCTTCATCCTGACCTACCCACTCCGGGCATACTGATGAACTGTCACACAGCCTCTCTCATTCAAGAGTTACCGAGAACCTCCACGCCTGCAGAGAACTTTATCACGGGTTCTAACCATTCGTTCTTCAATGCTGACTATAAGCTTCTTAGTCCGTCTTGCTTACGTGAAATTATCCCACGCTGGGCACATTCAGAAAATTTGTTCCTTTTCTTTTCGTTTCGGGAGTTGTACAGTTGTAGAGGTTAATTGAACTTTGAAAATTTGTCTGAATCCAAGGCATGATCACGCCTATTAGTAAACTCCTAAAAGAAACTAAAAAAAAAATAAATTTCCCGAAAAAATTCGCTTGAAAGAACCCAAGAATGGGACGATATATAGAATCTGTCACTACTGACGAACCCACGCAATTTTTAGATGGAACCTTTCAAGGAAAAGAGTCAAAATTTCATGGCATTCGGACCATTGGTTTATTCAATAATATACGTGCACATTGTGGAGACAGCGCATTTGGCAAGAAGCCTTACGCTGAAGAGCTACGAAGTAAAGCGTGAATACAGCCGGCCTCTCAGCTCGTAAAGTAATCATATTCTCAAAAATTGAGATATGATTCCATGTTAATTTACATATGTCCGTCCATTCGTCAATCTTTTATTCGAGCAATTAATAGGAAGCTTTTCGACCGCTGGATGAGTCAAGCGAGAGTATTCGCGATTCGTCTTAAATCGTATCAAAAATATATATCCTAAGCTACTTATTCCATTGTTGTATGTTGAGTTATGAGTTATGACGAACCGTATAACTTTTGATATCAATTTAAATGGAAATTATTTAATTTTTGTTTGTTTATCATTTTCGCTATTTATCTGTCCCACATGCATCAAACTGTTTTGGTATTTATGCAGTTACGTAGCAAATGTTACAGACAGTGTATGCAATAATTTTGTGGTTATACGAATTGATTAAACTCACTTAAGTGCAAATGGAATTGCATGCGAAAATTTCACGAAAAATAAAAAAAACAAAAAAACGCAATACTAAGCTAATCTCAATTTTTGTGAAATAAAAAAACTATGTTCTGTTTACAGCTTCTTGAAATGAAATTTCTTAATCGCTTTCATCAATAAGCTCTCTCCCTGCCCGTGGACGTATAGAAGATATAGTTTGGCTGGCTTGTCCTAAAGAAAAATTATGAGTGGAATGGATTTCTTTTTTTCCTTAACTTCACTGGGAAAGAACATAAAATTGGAGCTTGAGATTTTAACCTTCTGAAAACCACACATATCTATGCTTCTATGCCCTACTTTACTAAGCAAGTTACGTCACCGATTAGGTCGGTAATCTCTCCTTGCCAAAACGATTTTAGTAAAGGAAGATCGAAGGCTAGCAAATTGTTGGTACTTCCAGATGATGCCTTTCAAGCGTTTAAGACGTACAAGGAGACTGGTCTAAGTTACATTGCTTTCGCGGAAGCATTCGACAGAATAGATCATAATTTGCTGATCTTTCAGTGTAAGCGTTTTGGTTTTGCTGACAACATGGTTTCATGGTTTCGAAGTTACCTGACTGATCGTTCTAGAAGAGTAATTTTTAATTCTTGTCTTTCTTGTGTGCTTCCTGCTTTATGCTGTAGCCGTCTTAAGATGTAGCCGTCTTGGCTCTATACTTTCCATGCTGTAATTTTTCAAGGATCTTTTTACTTTCACTCAGAAATCTTGGACGGCCATACAGAACAAGTGTTGGACAGTTAAACATCCTAGGCTCAGTATTCTTTCCCATGTCTACACGGGTCGGACATAATGGCGAATGACGATATCGGAACTTGTGGGGACACTTTCGAAATTGTGAAGCCTAGTAGTGTATGTTAGTATACCGTTTTCCTTTGCGCTTTGACACGTTGGGGATGGGCGTGAACGCCCGCTTTCGCTTAAGACGATTCTTTAACAATATTCGTTGGAACTGTATTACTAGCTACTCGGGGGCGGAACTTGCTTTTTTAGACTTAGGTGCAAAACTTAAACTCCTCCAGCAGCGTTAAACCTCTCAGCTTGCTTCATCTCTTGGGTCTGGTTTTCTTATAGTGTTTCATATTTTTGACCCCCTTTTGACGTCCTTCGTAAAGGTCTAATGCACAAGGAGGACCCTCCTCCAGCAGCGTTAAACCTCTCAGCTTGCTTCATCTCTTGGGTCTGGTTTTTTTATAGTGTTTCATATTTTTGACCCCCTTTTGACGTCCTTCGACCGGCGATGCTCTTATATTTTAATTGTTACGCTTTCCTAATGCTCAGAGCCTCTTGAAAGTATTGTACGTGTGTTCTTCCGAAACAACAACAACTATTATAATATTAGGCGCCATTATGGTCTAGTGTTTATATAAAATATATAAAAAGATTTTTGTTTCTTTTCATGTCCTTATGAAAACTGTACATTTTCTAAAAACTATGTCCTTTGAAGCTATCGTGTCTAATTTCTAATGTTTGTCTACATGTCCAGTTTTCTATTTTTTATAGAAAATAAAACGCGAAATCAAACAAACAAAAAAGAAAAAAAAAAAAAAACATTCTTAGATTTTTTACCTGTTGTTTGTGAAGTTTTTGTCATTAACATTATACGTTAGAGTGTTATTATTATTATCACTATTGCTGTTATTGTTGTTGCTGTTGCTGTTGCTGCTGCTGCTGGTGTTGCTGTTGTTATTGGTGTTGTTTGTAACTTGGATTTCGTGTTTTTCATTTATTATCTATTGATAATATCTAGAAGAGTATTTTCGTTTGTGTTAGACAGTAAACTATAACACGACCGACTACTACCATATATATATATATATATATATACATC
>KK502878.1:91053-124638 GCA_000688735.1 Glossina austeni | reverse complement strand
TTTTCCTTTTTTTTTTTTTTTTTTTTTCTTCTTTTTCGAGGAAAGTTTAATGCTGATTATTGATGTTTTTTTTTTTTGTTCTTTTTTTTTTTTTCATTATTATTACTATATATTCAAATAAGCTTACATGCACAAACACACATCTCCCTCAAACACGTACGTGAATAACTTATACACTTTTCTCTGGATATGTACACTAAGTGCGACGAGCAAATTACTCAAATGCATCTGGTGTTTAGTTATTATTTTCAATTTTTTTTTTTTTTTTTTTTTTTTTTTTGTCTTATTCAAGTACGTTTTAGTGTGTATTCAGTTGGTTTTTTTTTTTTCTTTTTTTTTCTTTATGTTTATGGTTCTATACTTATTTAGATCATATATTATTTATATTGATCGCGCGATAGTCGACACGAAATTTTTCTAATGTGAAATTGAAATGATATATAAAACAAACTTATATGATAAAGAAATAAAGCCAGCCATCTATGCATATATGGATGTCTTCAAAGTAATGCAAAAAAGAAAAGCAGAATAGAAAATGTATATAACAAATCGAATGTAAAAGTTCGCCTTTTTTTTTTTTCGTTAATAAAATTTATTTTACGGTTAAAAGAAAAATGAAAGATAAATAGTCCAACGGATTGACAGAAACACCTTTGTATCCATTTACAAGAAGAGAAGGAAAATGGTATGACCAGATGTGCACACAGCTCAGCAGGAAAAGACGGACGAATGTACATATGCATGCAATGTTTCAACGAAGTCAACGAGGCCAACAAGAGCCAGAAAGTCAAAGATCCCTGGCACAAGACGGCATAATATGTATCTTCAGGAATGTTATGTCGATACTGGCAGAGAAATCGTAATCTCAACTTGCCCGAAGCACAACAACAAATACAGGGAAATTAAATTATGTCTGCAGACATTCTACCTCATGGTCTGACGTGAAAGCTTAATCCTACTTTGCTCAAGACACTCCGAGGGACAATCAGCCAAGCCAATGGACGCGATAAAATGTGTAGCTGAATACTTCTAGAGAATTATAGTACTCAAGTTATCGAGTGGCACATGGAGTGAATAAAGAGTTCTTTAACGATCCAAAGATGGATCAAAAATTCCTTGTGTAAATATGTCTTCCTTTATCGACTGGAGCATGGGATCTCTAACTCTCTGCTTTCGCATGGTTCGAGCCCTCGCTCCACTTTATATATTTAGCGATAAGCAAAGGCACCGTTACTGGGTATATGGCAAGTCATAAGAGGTCGTGGTGGGACGGGCAACCAAATGTGCAAACCAGTAAATGACAAAGTGGATTTAATTTAAGGACTATACAGGAAGTGGAATAGAGAAGTGATAGGAGTGCTGCCTCTAAAAGCATGTCAAGTATAATCTTGATCGGCGCTGATCGAAATGATGCATTAACCGGAAAGCTCTTTAATCTCTTTAAAGGGTCTAAAAAGTTTTCCAAGTCATCACAAAGAAGAAGAATGTCGACATAAATCATAACTAATTGGTGAACTACCTGCCGTTCCTTGTGCTTCTTCATCCTGGCCATATAAGAATCCCTCCACTGCCGGACGTTTAAATTGCTATTATCGCGAACGGCCGCTGAAGTTTTGTGCTTTATCACGATCTAAAAGGAAAGTTCCCTTTGGACTTTGAATGCGCAAAGTCCTCTAAGCTCAAGTTACATCAAGAAACTTATGGTTGACCGCAAACCCAAGCAGATCCGAGTTTTTACTTTGCAAGTCGTGCTAAGGTTTGGCGTATGACTGATGAAATCGTCGACATGGTTGACGGTATGAAAGCATTATTTTTCACTTCCCTCTTATCGTTGATTACCGTTACAAACAGTGACACGTCTCAATGGGATAGCATTTCTTTTAGTTTTCTTAGACTTCCATATGCTTCACAAGTTAAGTAAAAACGTTACATGTTCACGTGCATTACTCAAAAGCCATAAGTCACCCTTATAAAATACTTAAGAAATATTATCAACGTCTTGTCTTGTAAGACGTTTTGCCCATTCATAAGCAGTATGGTTGTGCTTGCACTTTTCAAATTCATTCAATGGAACCTTTAGTTGCTGGTGCTTAAGATCATTATCTGCGCTTTTTGCTTTCAATATTTACTCTATTGTACGTTACTTTTTTTGTTTTTTTTTTTTTTGGAAAATATAATTTTTCTTAATGCACTTCACGTGAACTTTAAAACTCACCACCAACAACAGGGTTTATGTCAACTGAAGAAAAAGTTGAAAATCTTCGACTTATATAAACAAGTCTTTACTGGATTTCTTTTCAAGTTACAAGTTAGGATGAATTCTTAAAAGCTCACATAATGTAATGTCTAAGTCAAAGTATGATCCTATAAACTATATTTCTGTACACGGGAATTTTTCATGAAACCGGGTCTTTTTGTTTTTGTTTTTGTTTTTTCTTTTTCTGTTAAACTTATAAGAAAATAGAGGAACAGATGTCTTTATAATATCATTATCAACACCACCATATTGCACCCTTTAAAGTAACCATAGGACATTTGAATAACAAACCGTTGTGGAAAACTCTACACCCACCATAGGTAGTAGAAGTAAGATGTACGTTACTTCTCCTATAATAAAATAATTGTAAATATTTTTATTTAATTGTCTGGTATTTAGCGAGAAAAGAAAATAAAAGCATAGAATTGCTTGCGGAGGGAGGGATAGTAACTGATGAGTATGAGCGCATTATGGAATGTGCCTTCACAGATCAAAGAGCACAATAATGTCCCAAGCATATACTGGCATGTGCTTAGACTACATGTGTCGGAGAAGCCGAAAACGAGGGGTGGAAGAATATACGCTTTACTGTGATCGTTGCAATCTGAAAGATAGAATGAGATGGGAAGAGAAAAAGAGAAAGATATAATATTAAAGAACACATAGAGCACGAGCTGTTTGTCAAAGCATTGCAGATACAGTAAATAATTTACTTTACAAGTGTTGTGCATGCTTTACAGGCCAACAGCCTAGAAGTAGATATAAATATATGTTATGGTCAAGTGAGCTTAAAATCCGTTAAAAAGTTTTTAAATCGATTTTCCTGTTTTTTTTTTTTTTCTTTTTCTGAATTAAAAAGCAAAAAAAACCAAGTTTTTCTTCTTTCGCATTTCTTTTTAAAGAGAAAATATTTTTAACTTTATCTTTTATCTGATCATCAGAGATGATTATCATGCCTACTTCTGTCGCTATCTGTTGATTTTTTGATTAATATTGAAAAAGCTATATTTCCATCAAAGTCCTTTCTCCTCTCTAACCATGATCGAGCTAGGTTCGCAACATCCCGCTTAGTCGCCATAAAAGATCATCTAGCGTTATATTATATTATATTTAATATAATTTTACATCATTTAATATAACTTTACGTCATATTATTAGGACGACGTATTACCTTAGAATCATATACGCTTTTGATGAAACATAGAATGTGGTCGCAATTCTTGCATGTCAAATACTCATTGGACTGCTTGCGCTTACCTATCATATTATGCTTACTTTATGTGTTATTCTTGCACAGCATGCTACGCTTACCTGCCGTGTTGCGCTTACTTAGCTTATTATGCTTACTTTAGCGTGTTATGCTTGTACAGAATGCTACGCTGACTTAGCGTGTTAGGCTTACCTGTCATGTTATGCTGCCTGCCTATGATCTCCTAATATATAATATGTTATGCTTACCTGTTATGTTATCCTTACCTGGCGTCTTACGCCTATCTAGAACCTTTACAATGTATTTAAAGTCACCTGGGCTTTTAAGCCTTCTTTGCTACATACTGTTCAGCTTCTGTTTATTCTGCCCAGTGCACGAGTTAAGTAATCTATCAATCAGTGCATCTTAACTTGACGTTGCCTGCCAAGAGGTTTTGTCGATTAGATTACCAGCAGTATTTCAGCCCTAAGTTACTAGAAGTTTCCGCCGACTGTTTATAACAGATTTTGAGATTGACGGAACTAAGTTATCTAGAAAGTACAGAACTAAAAGATGAGAAGCTAAAGAAAAACAAGCTACATATGACTACTCCAGGAAGAAGTCGAGAGAAAGAAAAATATTTCCAGCAGTCTGGAAGGGCAAGTGGTCTATGCTGAATAGGAAAAAGTTAAATGGTTGGTTGGAAATGGACTACGACACTTAAAGCTAGTTAGGAAATGGCTAGGAAAGAAAGAAGTTACCTAGGAAAGACCAAGACTGGCCACGGCTGTCTACGGGAAGAAACTATATATCCAATATCGTTAATCGAGAGAAGATTGCCCTTAGAGTTACTGAAACAAACTAAGACTGTTCTTAGAATATTTTTGGAATAGGTCTCCGTATGCTAGGTAGTGAGATAGAAATTAAGCTGCCTAAAAGCAAATAAGGGTAGTCTTCGAACTTAGAAGACTTCGAACTTTGAACTTAGAAAGTGCTAGTTAAGCTAATAAAGATCTAAGCTGACTTAGAGAGACCCATATTCCCATATAGGAGGTTAGCCTTAGTAAAAATGCCTTAGTAGCGCGATAAACAAAAAGTTTGAATAGCTAAGCCATAGATAACATGTATGTGACACATGCGTTCCCAGATGTCTGCATTGGCAGGTAAACCATGCCTACTTCCAAGTTCAATTTATAAAATTTAGTTTTCCGCCCCCATTATGAAATTTACTTCTTAGGACACCTTAAGCGTAGAAAACCGCCACCTGAAACGAAGCCTGAGTTGATTTCTTATCTTTTTCTTTATTTTAAGTTTAATGCAAAGAGAGAATTGAGTTGAGCTTTGTATTTATTTTTTTTTTTTTTGGATAGAAAGTAAAAAAGAAATTAAGCGTTAATTTTTACTTTTATAGAAATTCTTTATTCACTTCAGTGCTCCATTGCCATTGTTGGCTCTTAGCCTAATTATTAAAAGTTCTTTTCAAAACAACAACAACAATAACAACAACATCAACAAAAAAACAAAATATTTTCCTCCAATTTAAGTTCCGGGTGTCTATTACTTACTAATTATCTATTTCCCTCCACTAAACTTTATAAATATATACTTGCACAATATTCTATAACAACAACAACAATAACAACAACAACAACAATAATAGCATATAGTAAAAGTTTTATTTGCAATTAAACTGCAGCAACTGCGCCAACCATCTCATAACTATTATTAGTAGAAGAACAAGAAAATAAACAACACTTCACTATTATCTTTCTTATAGGCATTACTAAGCTAAGCAATTTCTTAACTTTTTATCCTCTCTTTACAGTTATGTAGTCAACAACAATGCCAGTATTATGATTATTGTTATTAACGTATATACGTACGTACGTACGTCTGTTCAAACTTGTTATTTTATGCAGATTTATACAATGAAACTCTGATTGTCTTTAATAATCTTACTCTTCTCTCTCTCACTCTCTCGCACTTCTTCTCACTCACACTCTCACTCTCTCTCTCTCTCTTTCTTTCTTTCTTTCTCCGTGTAGCATAGAAACATAAGAAACTTTCTTCATAATCATAAAAACAACTCGCATCTCGCTCTTGTTAACTTTCTTTTTATATAGTTTCTTATGCTTAAGCCATCGAGACTGGTTCAGTCATTAAATGTTGTTTTGTATTATACAATGTTGTTGTTTAGAAATATAAATTTTATGCTTTGTACTGTGTACTTGCAATAAGTTTTTAAATAAAATTAACAGTCGATTTTCCTTAATGTTAACCTAACCAATGCCTTCAGTAGTTTAATGTTATTATCTTTCTCTACCTTAACTCAGCAAAAGTTCGATTCTCGGGTATTGTGCTTAAAAGTTTGAAGTATTTATGTAAGAAATTTTAAATAAATGATTTTTCTATACTGCTGCTGGATAATGAGCATAAATTTATCAAATCGCTTGTACCTCAGCTAAGACACAAAATGTTAGCTGTCGTTCTGTGAAAGCGCTAGACAAAGGTAAACATTTGAGCTAACATTCGTGCCCCTTGCCATTCTACTTTTCCTTCCGTTGGTGCCTTTAATACAGAAGGACCGACCACTCTTGTTGTTCTAGGCTAGAGAATACCAAATAACGTCCGCTGGGTGGAACATCTGTGGGAAATGTTTTCAAAAAGTTGGAAAATACAGTTAATGATTTATATGTCGTAAAGCTGTGTGAGTAGAGTTTCACTCGAGCGGATGCGCTTATTCACATGCCCGATATTCGGTCAAGATTAGAGCACGATTTTCATGTGCTCTTGGTAGGAAGGTTCCAAGTCTTGATTAGAGATTCTCCTTCCTTTCAAAATAAGCGACAAATCCAGAAAAATTTCTTCACGCTTGAAACACTGCAAAACAAATGACCGCCTCTTCCTTCGCAGAAACTAGTCAAGTTGCAACCAAAGTGCCTTTGAAGGAGCGTGAAACGATCAACAGTGAATTATCCACATTTACGGAAAGTCTTTGGTGAAATAAGGAAAACAACCAAATGCCGTCGAACTATTCTTTATCATTGCAACGCGAACTCCCGCACAGCTCATCTATCTCATCGACTATTGAAGCTGAAGACGTGTCCTCTTTTGGCACTTAACTACCTCTTCTTTTGTCCTCGAACGTCAAACGTAAAGATCTTGAACAACGGTTTTCTTTGGCAGCAGGAGTCGTTCATGCAGTCAAAATTCATATCTTCAGCAAAATGGAAAAAATAAAATCACAAGTAGTCCGGACATATGTATGGACAATAAAGGAGAATACAACAAACTACAATATTTTCAGTGTTAAGCCCGGGTATCGCACGTCATTACTTCATCGTCGAGTAAATAAGTTTAAAAATTATGAATCGATTAAGCGGATAAAAAGTCAAAGCTTATGAAACCCTCTTGAACGTTAGTCTTATGAAAGCGGCCTTAGGTTTGTTGTGTGCTTACCAAATTTGAAAAATTTCCAATGCTTAGCCTGAAACTAAAAATTACTTTAGTAGATGATCTCTGAATCTTCTTTTAGTGCGTCATTTACCTACAACTGTTGAACAATTTTCTGTCGTACATTTTGAATCACTTCACATATATATGAACGATAAATTCTTTTTACAAGATCTCAGCAATTTAAATTTTTAAATCTTTAATTTTTATGCTTTAAACTTTTAAAACAAGATATTAATGAATGTAAATATAATTAAAATTTTCTCTTTGCACCACTTGTGATACAGCAGGTATATTAAGTTTGTCAGGATGTATGCAACAAGCGAAAGCACTTGAGATAAATACAATTTTTTGCTATACCAATCTAAGAATGGCTGTCCATCTGTCCATCTGTTAGTCTTGCTTCCTTGGTCGCAAGCTCTGGGGTATTTTAATCAAATTTGTTACACCGATGTATTTTGACCACCCACGAATGAAAGCTAATAAAAATACTTTAAATCGACGCAAATTTTCCATCATTCCCCTTATAAAGCCTTGCTTGGAAAAATCATATAAATTGAATAACTGCATTAAGCAAAATGTTTTAAGCTTTTCAAAGATTGACCGAAGCCCACTGTAAAGTTTTCAGCTGCTTGGGCAAGCAAACCTTCGATTACATTATACATATATAATCAAGAGCGAAGTACAGTATCACCATATTCACCAGGATTCGATAATGGCTTTCGTACAATACTGTGATATATTAGGATTTTTTTTTTTTTTTTTGGTTTGTAAAGCAATATACGTGCCTTCACTTACTCTCGTTAAAAATCAAATAAGTTTTTTTTTAAGTTCTGGTAAAAATATATCGTAATAACCTTAGCACAAATATGTAATTACAACAAAAAAATACAGTAAACAGGAAAATAACACGAAAGAAAGTATTGAGGCATAAAGTCCAGGTGTGCAATAAGTTACGGCACGCATCGTCATCACATAACAATTAAGTGCCCAAAACCATAAAAGTAAATATGAAAATAAACAAAAAAGAAGAACAAGCAAAATTACCCGACATCTCATATAATCGGTAATCATACTTACTAAATGTATGCAAGTGTGTGAGTACATTCCAAGCAGAATTTAAATTCCTTTATTATTGCGGATGCAAAATGCTATTAAGGATGGTCAGATTTCTTCTTCTTTTTTTCAAAACCTCAAAACAAATATTTATGAAATCAAAATTTTTGATATAAGTAACATGAATATGAATGTTTACATGTCTATACATATATATATATATGTACATATATTTTTTTTTTTTTAATAATTTTAAACAAAAATGTTTTTATGAAAACTTTTATTATAAAAAGTATTTATTAAGTAAAAAAAAAACAAATTAAAAATTATAAAGAAAAATAATTTTTCATTTTCCCCTTTTTTTTTTCTTTTTCTTCGATTTTCTTTACAGGAGGATTAACAATGGACGGCAGAGATAAATAACGCTTTGTTGTGGTAAATTTTTTAATCTCACGTTTCTAGTAATCTAGCTCTCTTGCTATGCATTGCAAAGCATATATCACCTAAACATTCCGTGTTATAACTAATGATTATTCGATTCATCAAAACAACAAAAAAAAAAACCGAAGAAAATTCCAACATTTGGCCATACATTCGCATATGGTATTACGATGTAATGGAATGAATGTTACTTCCTTCTCGCTTATAAGAGTAATATTCAATTTGAAACGTGATGGTGGTGGTTGAAAAAAAAACAAATAATAATTTCAACATAAATAGTGGCATCGATAATTATTGCAACAGTTATAAGAGGGTTCATTGTTCCCATTTATTGTATGCCTTAAGGTTGATCTTTTCTCTGACTGCATACATAGAATTCGTACATACATAGCTTAGCTTTTTTCCATTCAATGAAAATATATTCCATCGAAAAATTATGATCGCATTGTAAGCGTACTGTTTGCTCATAGTGACCGGCCTCATGAAAGGATAAAAGTTAATGAGCAGTGAGTTTGATATTCTGAAGCGACATATAGACGGTTGGACGGCTGGTTTACATGATCGGATATATAAGCGCAGGATAATAATTGAATAAAGTCTCCGGTACACGTTGATCGCAGCAATGCAGTGCACGTGGGTACGATGAAGTGTCCCTTCGGCATTGAGCCCAATTAATGGTTTGGAGGAGATTTGGTAGACGAACGTGAATGGATAGCTTTTGAAAAATAATGTGGTGTATAGCACACATAGGCCCAGTGAAGTATCCCTCGCTCAATGATTTAAAAATGGAAATGGTTCTATAGTGTGTATAGGCAACGTGAAATGTCCCTTCAATATCTGGCCCATTTTATGGTGTAAAGACTGTTCGGTGAATGGATAGATTTTGTGAGTTCATTTGCTTTCAGGTCTGTGGTAATGGCTTTTTAGCTTTTTTGATTTACTGCAAGTCTTTTTATGTAAAATACAGCAAAAAAAAAAACAAGAGATATTCTTCTCTCTGTCAGATTATCTTTGCTCAGTACACACATTCTGTGGCTTTGTGATGTTTCATGAGGTTCAGATTCCAAGTCACAGCACTTTAGGTCGCGATTTCTTGTTGAACTTCCGATGGCACCAAATATTAAAATAGCCCTGGGATGCCTTGGAATACATTCGCGAATCTACTTTCATTCGAAAAAGCCTCATCTACGGTCATGCGTGCAGTAAATGAAAAATTGAAACAAATGTAAAAAGCAAAGCAAGCAAAAACACCCTGCACCCTGCACACTACAATTATTCATATAACTACTTTTTAAAGTGAAGCGTTGTATGAGGAGTGGTCGAAAAACTGGTCCCATTCGAACTATTTTCAATAGCTTTCATCCTTGAGACAAAACATGTCAGCGTACCAAATATCATGAAAGGATCTCAAAAATTCCGGCCTACAAGTTGAACACAAGACAACAAGAAGACAGACGGACAGATAAATTTAGATCAGAATCGCTTTTTGAATCGAACGGTATGGCAAAGTTTGGTTCTATCTGAAAATCTTCTAAATGTTGCATACATCCGCACAAACTTAATATACACCCAACCTCGACAAGTGGTGTAGGGGGTTTTAAAAAAAAAAATATCAATTTCAAATTTTTTTCCTCAGTAACTGATGATCTGCAGAAGAATAGTGTTAAACTTAAGAACTCATTTGAATCACCTAAGAAATCAAAAAGGCAGCTGCAACAGGATGACAATTGTCACCGACGGAATGTTGATAGAAGCTTCCCTCAAACTGGTCATAGTTTTCATGCTTATAATGCATTTTCCCATATTCTAAACAGTAACGGTCTGAAAGCATTTTTTGTTTTTTTAAAGTAAGCAATCACTTGGGAGATGTCCCTTATTCATGTAACATAGTGACGGTGAAGAAAGAGGTGAGGAAAGACCGATGTGACCGAACAGACAGATGTGAGAATCAACCTTACCGAATGACTATAACTGCATAACTGTAAGCGAATATAGTCAAACCGCACTGGGGCTTAAATCGCGGATTGCCAACTTAGTGGCCGCGTCTCTTGTCTAGTCGGCCATGCGGCAGCCTATGTGAGCAAACCGCACCTGAATTCTATGTCATTAATTTTTTTAAGCTTCTGAGACTTGCTAATGCTTTTGACTTAAACATCAATTTCTCAAAAACTTGAAAAGATTCTACGCGTCTAACAACTATTTTCCTACTTCTCTCTTCTTATTATATTAATAAAAAAAAAGGCTCTCTTCTTCTCTCTCTCTATGCTCGAGTGCGGTTATCTGTGTACGTGTGTGTCTAATTTCTTCAGAATATTATGCAAGACATAATAATATCCTTGCGTTTAATGTTTGTAATGAGTTTTATAATTAGTTTTTGGTTTTTTTTTTTTTTTTTTATTATAGTTTTTCGCTTCGAAATGCACGCCTGCCCTAAAAAATTGTGTTCTACTTTCTACTCCGTCAAGCAACTAAAATTTTCTTTATTCATCTTTAGTTTTTGTTTGCGTCTATTTGTTTTTTCCGCCTATCTCTTGTGGTTTCTGCGATATTCCAAGTACCCCTGAGACGTTTCACTTAAGCCGTTTAGCTTAAAAGCCTTAGCAAATGCTTCGTCTCTCTCTCTCACTCTCTACACTCCACACTACAATAGTTTGTTCTGGATTCCTCTTTTTCTTTTTTAATCTAGTTTCTCTGAATCGTCTTATTAAAGATCCGTTTTTTTTTACATCCTTATACCCTACATCACTTGTGGTACAGGGTATATTAAATTAGTGCGGATGTATATAACACGCAAAAGGGCTTAAGATAGACTCACCTTTTATTATACCCATCAGTTCAGAATCACTTTCTGAATCAATTTCAGCTTGTGTCCTTCCGTCCGTCTGTCCGTCTTGCTTTCTTCAGTTCAACCTAAAGGTCGTAATTTTTGAGATAATTTGATGAAATTCGGTACACTGACGTATTTTGGTCCACTTTTTCAACCACTTGCCGTATAGCACCTTACTGTAAATTTCGTTATATGAATAACTGTAGGGTATGTAGGGTTGTAGGATGGTAGGATCTTTAATGGTGGACCGTGGGCCATTGCTGTGCTTGTTTTTAGTATTCATAGGATATTTTTGTATCCTGCACCACTTGTGGGTCGGTTTGCTTGAATGTGTGCAACACCCGGTAGGACTTGAGGTAGACCCACTTTTTAGTACACCGATGGATTCAGAATCAATTCCTGAATCGTTCTAAGCTTGTCTGTCCGTCTCTTTGACATTTTCTCTTGTGTTCAACCGATCGATCCCCATTCTTGAAAAATTTTAATGAAATTTCGTACACTGAATTGGTGTAAGGAACTTAATGGTCAGCCGTGGCCTACTTTAGTATTGTCACCTATTTTTATTGAGAAGATTGTTGAGGCGTATTTCAAACAGCGCCTACCATGAAAATTATTGCCTTCATTTGCAGCCTGCAAAAAATAAGCGGCTCTAGGCTCCAGCTTAGACTAGAAACTAGGATCGTTCTGGTCATCGATCTGTTGTGCATGCAATTCTAGGTCGGTGAAGCACCTACAAGCTTTTCTTACTTTTACGGTACTTTATTCCTCTCTCTCGCTTCTTCCTAAGCTCCCTGCTTGTGCACCGCTTCTGTCACTCTTTCTTTACTTCTTGCTTCGTTGGTATTTATTGGTTATTGTATATAATGCGGTAAATGTAAGCAATCAAGTGAACTGTTTCAACTAAAATTTATGCTTATAGCTACATGGAACAATTGCATCTGGAAGATGCTTTTATCCTTATGAATTTTCTTAGAGCAAGTATTTATTGACAATCGTTTCTTCCGCTCTCATGAAATGAAAAGAAAGCTCACTTTCAGCGATAAATTGTCGCCAAATGCCACGTCCACTTGTGTGTCTTTTTTTTTTTACTCCCTTATATATGAAACGATTTTCTTCACCATCCATAAATATATATAAAATATCCTTTGCTTTCACCAGTCATATCATATTTAATTTGCATAAACTTGTTACAAGCACTACTACTACCACCATCGCTATCTCCTTTATCACATCGTAGATGCATAAGCGAGAAAAAGCTTTCAATTATGCCTAAATCTACTCCCAAGACTCAAAATGGATTTGGAATTAAATCAAACACATTCTCAGAATCTTAACAGAGATAAAAAAAAAAAAAACCCCTTGCTGTGATAACGTCTTCTAACGGTTTGTATTGCATTTGATTTTCTCTTTACTTTTGATTTCAGAGAGACTATGAGCGCATAAAAACGAAATAAAAAAAAAAAAAAACCAAAAAACGGAGAGAAAAATTTAAAACCAAAAAAAAATTTCCAAAATTTAATTTTAAAGAAAATTGAAAAACAAAAACCAAAAACGAAATCCCCGATAAATCGAGAAAAAGAAAAAAAAAAATTTAAATCAATGTTTGAAAATTTGCAAAATTTTAAACAAACAAAATTTGACCAAAAAAGAACATCAACAACAACAACAACAACAAACAACAAGAAAAACTTAAAAATTGAAATTCCAATTTAAATGCAAAAGACATTCGTATGTGTGTGGTGGTGGCTAAAAAATTTCAAACAAAATTTATTATTCGAAAACGGAAAAAACGTAAACGTCTTTATTTCGAAACGGAAGGCAAAAAGAAGAAGAAATTTTTTTAAACTAAACGGCAACAACAACAGCAACAGCAACAATAGCAACAACAACAAATTTGATATTGTGAATCAAAATTTTACAGTTTGGCGATATTAAAATTTCAATATATTCCGGTAATTATGAACATCAAGAACAACCAACCACAACAATAATAGCAACAACAAGAATATCAACAAAGGACAACAACAAGAACAAAATTAACGCCAACCAAACAACATGTTAAAGCCTCTCTAACTGCATATCAGTGGAAAGGATTTTTATTGCAAAAGAATAAAACAAGCAAGACACACTCATTCACGCACACACACACACACACACGCACGCACTCGTACGTATATGCATATGCATATCCGTAGGCGAAGATTTTCTTAAAATCGAGTGAAAGGAGAAATTTTTATAACTTAAGCGTAACATACATACGTACATACATACATACATACACCGTAATGGAGAGATAGAGCGTACGGTGTTTTGTATATTTTCATTCAAAAAATCCAAGTCAAAAGCTGCCAAAAAGACTTGCAAAACGAGAGTAAACGAGAAGGCTACGAGAAGGTTAGGCCTTATTGTCTCGAAGTTGAAGAGAAATCACTAAAAAATTTACGGCGAATTTAGGAAAGAAAAACGAAACAAAAAAATTCAACCCTCAAACTTAAAACACACCAACAAACGACCAATAATTCAACCCAACCCACAATACATTCAAAAAAAAAAAAAAAAAAGAACATACAAAATATCAACAACAACAACAACTATTGCATCTACATCTGCTCAGAGTTCTTAAACACTCACGCAACCAGGGTGTCTCCATTATAATAACAACAGCATTATACCCGCAACAGCAACAACAACAACAACAAGGACGACGTTATTTGTGAGACACTAACTAAGAGGTGAAGAGAAGAGCGTTGAGAAGAAGATAAAGAAAAAGGTGAGCAAGAGGCAGAAGACGAAGTGTTGTGTAGAGAATTGCTCAAAAGTGGTAGTGAGCGTATCAACGTATGTGTATGTGCGTATTGAGTGTCAAACAAAGTAAGCGAAAAATTTGCGGAGAGTGTAAGAGTGTCTGTCGGTCGATGCAAGCAAATCTGTGGAGGTTGTAAAAGTAATAAACATTCATTTCTTTTTTCGTTTGTATGAAATCTGCACTTATGCGACGGCGACGGCTTACCTAACTTATTCAAAATACGTGGAGAGCGAATTGGCAAAGAACAATCATACTTATGCACACAAGGTAATAAGGCAAACAACACGTATATATATATATATTAGGTTATTCCATTTGCCCAACAACGTACAAAACTGACTATATTGAGTACAAACGGTAGATGCAGATGTGCATGTGTGGGCAGCGTTAAAGCGAATCCGTTTCATTTTACTCTAAATTGAAAGAGGAGAAAGGGCGGCGAAGTCTGGCTAAATAGTCTGACTGACTAAGTAAGAGCTAAGTATTAAGGGGAGAATTTAATTATTTATCCCGTTAAATCTTTTATACTCGCCAGCGGTAATTACAATCAAAAACGTCGTAAACGTTTTAATTGCCACGAACAGCTGTGATTTTCATTCAATTGGTGGCATCTTATGATGTCATCAGAGGAGGACACAGACTGTTACGGATTGTTTACTGATGACGATAAGTCTCTACTTAAGCCATTATTATCAAAGAATCCGGCGAATAGTTCAGCACTTCAGTCATCTCAATCTCTTAAAACGGATTCGGAAATACAGTACACCAGACCTCAAATAAATAATAACGATCAACAGCAAATACAGAAACATCAGCAGCAGCAGCAGCAGCAGCAGCAGCAACAACGACAACAAGAGAAAGAAGGCGAAAATTCAAGCGATTATAAAAAAGTAGAGAAAAATTCAAGCATTCACGACGTAAACGAGAACCACCACAATAATAATAATAATAAAAATCATCACGACGACGACGACGAAAACGCCGGAGACGACGACGACGAAGTTCAATTTCTCATCGGCCCAAGCAATAACAATAGTACAATTTCTCATAACATAAGTTGTGGTAGTTTACAGACTTCGAGTAATATTAGTAAACAACAAGTCGTAACAGACGACGAACGTGCTACAGAAAGTAGTCAGTGTGGTGCTGTCAACAAGACAACAACGTCGTCGTCGTGTGCCTCCTCGAAATATATTAGTAATAATAATAATAATAATAATAACAGTAATAACAATATTAAGACAAACATCGCGTGTTCGTCCTTAAAAATCTCGCCATCATCGACTCGTTTGTCTTCAAATAGTCCGCGTAATGTGCAAAAAACAGAGAAACTGTTAAATCAAAATCATAGTGATTATTTAACAACAACAGCAACAACAGCAACAACAGCAACAACAACAACACCAAGAGCAACATCAATAACAGCAACAACGATAACATTCCCCGAGGAGGAATTACAAAAAAGTGATACAATTATAGATTTATTTAATTCTATACCGCAAACGACAACATTTATTAATCAAACGACTAATAATAGTCCAGCATCGGTACCATCGCCACCCTTGCTAACGCCGTCAACAGCTGCTGCCTTAATGAGTAGTGCTGCTGCGGCTGCCGCGGGTGCCGCTGGAGGAGCTCTCTATGGAGCCTTATTAAATCAAAGTGCTGCTAACTCCGCGCAATCGTCTTCAACGAAAACGAATAATATCGGTAACCATCAACATTCACCAACCGGAACCGGTTCGGCGTCGTCTTCACCCACTGCTTCGCTATTAACCGGTCAATTCACAGCCGCACTAGGTAATTTATTTAGCGCCAACGGTTTTAGTTCGGCGAAAATGTTAAACGAGCTCTTCGGGCGGCAAATGAAACAAGCACAAGATGCTACCAGTGGTCTTCCAACCACACTCGACAATGCCATGTTGGCCGCGGCCATGGAATCGGCAACAAACGCCGATCTCCTTAGTGCAGCTGGTTTGGTTAATAGCTTAGGCTTGAATGCCACGAATAAATTGCTTAACAATAATACGATAACTAATCATAATGCCGAGCATCAGCAATCAACGCAATCGTCCCCGAAAAATCGTCGCACCAGCAATTGCAGTGAACGTTCGGTGGATGATAATGGTTCTAGAACGGGTGATTTGACGACGACGCCGCCAAGGACTCCTTCGGTCGGAGTTAATTCCACGTCTGGAGTTACCCCGAGTTCGCCCAACCTGCAACAACAGCAAAATGATTTGGCTCATCATATGCTACGCAATATTTTGCAAGGCAAAAAGGAGCTTTTGCAGTTGGATCAAGAATTACGCTCGGTTATAAATCAACAGCAACAGCAACAGCAACAGCAGCAGCAGCAGCAGCAGCTCAAAGATTCTGTTCAAGATTCTTTAAAACATAATAATAATAATACCAACGCAGCCAATAATAACAACAACAATAATAATAATAATGTGACAAGTGACAACAAAAACGATAACAACCCGAATGTGATAAATCTTATAGATGACACGATGTCCGATATTAAGATTAAAAGTGAGCCAAGTAGCACCAATATGGATATATTGAATGGTGAACGTCGCAAGTCACAAGATTCGGAAGTGAATGGCTCCCAGCACGAAGAAGAACAACGTTCCGAAACTGATCAATTAGATCAGCAGGATAACGAAGTACAAGATTCGGAGCGTTTGGATTTACCTGCTGCTGTTACGAAAAAGGAAGCTGAAGATATTTTAGAAGATGTTGAGCTTATGGGTCTAAATTCTCGTTCAGATCTTGAGTCTTTAGCATCACCGAGTCATTCGGATATGATGTTATTGGATAATAGTAAAGATGGCTTAGAAGATGATTTAGACAAAGAAAGTATTAGTACCGTTAGTAAAAAGCCAGATATGAAAAGAGCTCGGGTTGAAAACATTGTTTCAAGTATGCGTTCAAGCCCTTCGTCAAATTTGCCCCATCTGCAGGTAAACGGGTGCAAGAAACGTAAACTGTATCAACCACAACAGCACGCTATGGAGAGATATGTAGCTGCCGCAGCTGGTCTTAATTTTGGTCTTAATTTACAAAGCATTATATTGAACGATGACGGTGATTCCGATGACATTGAATCGCCGCAATTGCAACAGAAGCGTGATGAGAAAAATGCTCTTAAATCACAGTTACGTTCAATGCAAGAACAATTGGCCGAAATGCAACAGAAATATGTGCAATTATGCTCACGCATGGAACAGGAGAGCGAGTGTCAAGAAATCGACGATACTGGCAGTGATAGTATGGAACAAGACGATAACGGTGTTGAATTATCACCATCGCCATCGTTAACTGGTGAATCTGGTATACAGGAGAAAACGTCACAGGATTCTGAAAGAATTAACCTAACTTCTCCTAACATACCCACACTGAAAAATGGGAAACATGTTAATAACCAAAATGCAGGGATGAATTTAGAAAATGCCCCCAATATGCTTTCACAAATGATGAGCAAAATGATGACGGCGAGTAAATTGCATAATCCTTTGGTAGCCCATCCGCATATGCAGCAATCGTTTAATGGCCCTCTACCTCTGCTACAGCACATGCCACAGTTACAAACTGGAGACGGTGCTCTAACCCACCCCGCTATTAGTAATGCAGCTGCAATGTACTTGGGCCAACAATTTTTTTTCGAGCAGGAGGCCCGAATGGCAAAAGAGGCTGCTGAGCAACAAGAACGCCAGCAGCAACAGCAACAACAATTGCAGCAACAGCAACAACAAGCGCAACAAGAGCAACAAGAGCAGCAACGACGTTTCGAACAAGAGCAACAGCAACGCCGCAAGGAAGAACAACAACAACAGCAGCAGCAGCAGCAAGCTCAACAGGCCCAACAGCAAGCTCAACAGCAAATGCAAAGGCAGCAACAGCAATTGCAACAGTTGCAGCAGCAACAACAGCAACAGCAGCAGCAACAACAGCAAATGGAGCAACAGGTAAATAATATGCCCGTATTGCAAGCTCCCTCAAGACCTCAACTGCATCATAATCGTATGCAAAGGCATAACAACAACGCTTTAAAAACTGAGCTTTCAGAGAAATTTAATATGTTGCGATCAAGCTCAAGTTCTATAATGCGCATGTCAGGAGCTGATCTTGAAGGTCTAGCCGATGTTCTTAAATCTGAGATAACGACGTCATTGTCAGCTCTAGTCGACACGATCGTGACACGTTTCGTGCATCAGCGTCGACTGTTCAGTAAACAATCTGAATCAGTAGCTGCTGCGGCCGAACAACTCAATAAAGACTTACTTTTGGCCTCGCAGATTTTGGATCGCAAATCGCCACGCACCAAAGTGGCCGATCGATCCAATAACAATAACAGCAGCAATAATAACAATACAAATAACACAGCTTCCGCCCAATCTGCCCAAGTTGGTGTTGCAGTCAATCAAGCAGGTAATAATGGTTCTCTACTCCTAGTTAATACTAATAGTAACAATGCAACGACTAACCTTAATAATCCAAATCAAAATATGTCCAATAGTACCCAGTTGGGTCACTTACAGGCGACTGTAAGTAACGGTCCCCAAATGCACACGGGCGGGGTAACCGTCAATGTGCCTCAACATCCGCTAAATAGCCAAACAAATAATCAGGTAAATAGTACGCCAAATATGGCTGCGACGTTAAATGTCCAAAATTGTCAAAACCTTATAGCTGCACCACGCCTCAACGGCAGCCAACTATCATTTCCCTCGCCAGCGGCAGCAGCAGCTGCAGCGATGGGCCTGCAAATGCATCATGCTGCTGCGGCTGCGGCTATGTCTGCAGCCGCCGCAGCATCTAGCCAACAAAATCTTAACCAACATCATCAGAACAATGTTGTTGATGTTGGCGGTAATGCACCCTCAAATATAAACGCAATGACAAATGCGAATAGCACAAACCTAAATAGCACAAATGCCAATACTAACAACAACAATAGCTTAAGTACAATTAATATACCACCACCTCATATACGCCCTTCGCCCACAGCGGCAGCAATGTTTCAGGCACCTAAAACACCGCAGGGGATGAATCCAGTGGCAGCAGCTGCCTTGTATAATTCAATGGCAGTTGGGGGTCCCAATCAGTTGAATCCATTTTGTATGCCTGAACCGCGAGATCAAAAACCGTTGCAGCAACAACAGCAACAGCAACAACAGCAACAGCAGCAACAACAACAGCAACAACAGCAGCAACAGCAACTAGAACAAAATGAAGCTTTGAGTCTGGTGGTAACACCTAAAAAAAAGCGTCACAAGGTAACGGATACTCGGATCACACCACGCACGGTGAGCCGTATATTGGCTCAAGATGGCATGGTGCCGCCTAATACGGCAGGAGCAGTTGGTCCCACCGGACTGACTCCTAACGGTCAACAAATGCAAACCAACCAAAATCAAACGCTTTGCAATAATAATAACAACAACAATAATAATATGAGTAACGGCAACAATGCCATGAACCCCGCCGCCCTTAGCAATAACATGAATACCATTAATAGCATGAATAACATGAACAGCATGAGCAACAATAATTGCATTCCGCAAGTTAGCAATGGCAACAGTCAAAATGTGAATACAACACCCGCCCAGAGTCCGTCGCCGAGAAGTCAAGCGCCTGCCTTCCATCCGGCCCCGCAACCACCACCACCACCCATGTTGCCCGTATCGTTACCAACCTCGGTCGCCATACCAAATCCGTCGCTGCATGAATCGCAAGTCTTCTCACCCTATAGTCCATTTTTTAATCCACATCCAACGCATGCACCGCCGCCACCGCCTCCACCGCATGCTGGCGGCCATACCGGTCAACATGTCCCGCCTTCAGCCGCTCAAATGCATCACATGAAACTATCCGCCAGCCCGCCAGGTAGTCTAGGCAGCCTGATGGACACACGTGACGGTTCACCACCACTGCCTCCCCATCCGCCAGCTATGCTACATCCCGCTTTATTAGCGGCTGCCCATCACAGCAGTTCGCCTGATTACAGTGCTCACCTTCGAGCGGCCATTGATGCTCAGGATCGCAATTCGGATTGCAATTCGGCCGATATGCAATTCGATGGCATGCAACCGACCATATCGTTTTTGAAACAACAAATGATGTGAGTAATTAATTGACTTAATTTTTTTAATTATAAGATCAAATGAAAAATCTTAAGAAAAATGTAAAGAAGAAAAGAAGAAAAGTAAAAGATAAAGTAAAAGGAAAAGGAAAAGCAATAACCAGTCTACTGCTGTTCACATATGATTTCCATTGTTATGTACGTCTGAAATGGGAAACCAATCAAGTGTCATTTTATGTTATGTTAATTTATTTTTTTTATATTGTTGTTGTTGAAATGTAATCAAAACCTTATTTCGCCTACAACCCTAATCGTTTACTTAAGTCCGGTATTAAGAATCTATTGTTAAAAGCAGACAAACGAATAGAAAAAAGAAAACACTATTTAAGATGGCATTAACTGCTCTCGAAGACTCGAAGCTTTTTGAAAATAATAGGAAATGAGGTAAATAAAATGCATAGTATTGGTCATCCCCTCTAACTCGCTAATAACAAAAGAGCGAAATAAGAAAAACACCCTTTAAGGTGCATTTACTTTCTAAAGCAAGAATAACAACAACAGCAACAACAACAACAGTCGCTATTGCATATGCATCAGCGTACGCTTGAATGAATGAAATCAATGCAATACAGGTGCGCGGGTTGAATACCCCCACTTCTAGCCCAATACTATATACTACATACATACATATATATATATATATATATATATGCAGTCAACCTTTAACTACTGAAAACTTATTCTTCTACTTCTTTACATACTTCACCGCTATGAGATTTATTTTCCTCTCGCAAATATTTTTCTTTAAATTACAATCACTTAATACAAATTTGTGTTTGTTTTCCGTTATTCTCTTTTACTTTTACGCTCTTTTATTTTACATATATATGATATATATACATATATATATATACATATATATAATGTGGCTCCCGCTTTATAATTCATTATGTGAAATGTAATCAATGAATTAAATGAAATCATTGTCGTCTCATCGATATAATCATCGTCATCGGCATCGTCATCGTCATCATCATATGAAAAAAACAAATTAGAAAAAATAGCGATTCCTTAACCACGTCACATTCCTCAACATTAACACCGATGCATCTGAGAAAGGCGAAACTGATGTTCTTTTGGGTACGTTATCCCAGCTCATCTGTGTTAAAAATGTATTTCCCCGATATCAAATTCAATAAGAACAATACAGCACAATTGGTGAAATGGTTCTCAAATTTTCGGTAAGTACATGAACTTGAAAAGTTTCAACAATTTTTTTCGATAGAACGAACACAAGTAAAAAGGTTATAGCGGGGCACGGCCCACCATTAAATGTTCTACATCAACACATAGGTATTCATAAAATGTCTTTTCAAAATGAGACGATGTATAGCAAGTGGTCGAAAAGGTGGTCGGTTCCGAACCATTTTCGATAGAAAGCGTCCTTGAGCCAAAAAATGTCACCAATATGTCTTAAAAATTACGCCTTATAGGATGAATACAAGCAAACGAGGCGGATTTACGGACAGACATACTTAGATCGATTCAGAAAGTGGACGTGAATCGATAAGTATAATAGAAGGTGGATCCATGTCAAGCTCTTCTGGGTACTACACACATCCGTAGAAACTTAATGTATTCTAAAATAAGCACGGACAGGCAAGCTTAGATCGATTCAGACAGTGACCCTAAATCCATCGGTATAACAAATGGTGGATCCATCTGAAGCCCTTCCGTGTACTACAAACATCCGCACAAACCTAATGTATTCTAACACAAAAAAACAAGGTGGACATACAGACAGACAAACTTAAATCGATTAAAAATCTGTCGGTATAGTAAAGGGTCCGTTTCAAGAACTCCTGGGTGTTACACGCAGCCGCACAAATTTCTACCGTAAGTGGCGTGGGGTGTAGTGAAATGAACAAGATTATGTCTGCATAAGTAAATAAAAGGATAGTTTTTCCTATCCAATATGCATATGCCTGCAGAAACAAAATAGGATGAATTATTAGGATTTTAATAAGATGATAACCTATCAGAACAGCTTAAGTACTAAAAGTTTTACATCCAGCAAAAGAAAAACTTAGACGCAATATTTTTATAATCTACAACACTTGCAAGACCGAAGGAATTACGTTTTTGTGCATGTGGCTTACAGTACAGATTATCTTCTTATTATAGCAGTTGTTTTAAAAAATTATCCATTAGTCTGTCTATCTGTCTGATGTTTGTCCAGTTATGTTTTGATCATTCTTCGACATATTTTGATATGATTTAATACACTGGCACTGAATGAAAACGGATTGGATCCCACTATTTTTAAAGGTCTTTATGTAACTGATCTATTTTGAAAAGTCTTGATACGCTATTTATGAAGTATTTCGGCATAGTAAAAGCTGGGGAAAGTTCGGGTTAGATGAGACTATGTTTCGAGCTATGATGTGCTGCGCTAAATAAGAGCAGGGCCTAATCTGCTATCACTAACCATTTCAATTATCAATTGTCTTTAGCAGATGAATTCAAGTGTTCAAGAATGAAATCGATTTTCTCTTTTATAAAATCAATTATCTTAAAGTCAAGAGCAGCGCGTTCCATTACATTTTATGACAAACGTTGGTCAACGCTAATTTTTGGACTACATTGATCTATTTTTCCATTTGACCCCTCCTACTCCCTCCCTTGACCCCTTCAAGCCTTCGCACAATAAAAGCTTTCTCTTAAAAAGTGAGCGTTTGTAAGGCAATTACTTCTCATTTTTGATACCTAAGGGTTTTCTTTGTTATCGTTTATATGTTGGCCCCAATTCAGAAATAGACTGAAATTGTAACTGGAAAACATAAAAAATCCCTATTTAATCACAGGCAAAATAATCGCAATTAGTTAATCAATTTTCTGTGATGACCTTATGGCTGTATTCCGCCGTCGGCTTTACTGATAGCTCTACCGCACTTCCGATTTAAACTAACCGGCTTTGAGTTGCTAGTCGAGATCCTTTGCCTGGTTAGCCACTCAGGCGCGTATAATACGAATAGACATTTCCCTTAATTATCCAACTTTAATAAATTTTTACTGGATTATTATTATAGTACGTCAGTAAAAGATTATCGACATGTAAATGTAAAGCCTTAGATCAATAATCAGCTTGGTGCGAACAAGCTCGCTCCCAGGCCCAGTTTACAACACAATCCTACGTCGCTTAGAGATTCTATACCAAAAGTGAACTATCATATGTGAGAATTTTGCTCAAACTCTCCCCATTGGACAAGGCAAAGTCGATCTTTAATTATTTAAAGCCCTCGTGATATTCGGTTTAGGGTAACCACATCCAACACACATCCTTCGAGTGGAATTCCGCGGCGTACGCGCTTAAAAATACATAGGGCCGTTGTGTGTGCGTGCAACTTATCAGGGTGGGCATCCTGACACCCGCGCTCCCCAGTTCGGATTCTAATGCTTTTGATTTATCATTCCCTTAGCCATTCAGTCGTAGTATAACTTCTTTCGCTCCCTCAATAACATGACAGATTTGTGTTAAATCTAAAAAGCCTTTAAGCAGACGGCTTCCGATTGTCTCGATTAGTTCACAATGGTGAATTCCCATCGCCGAAATGGCGTAAAGAACACAAGTCTCTAAGGTTTAACGTCTGCACATACTTTGATTGCTTAAGCAGACGAAATCGGTAAGCCTTATAAGTAATTAACGAACGATTTCCAGTACCTCCCAGTTTGCAAGTGAGAGGGCCTCTGAGGCATCAGATATTAAGGCTTGGGCATAGTCTTACAGATTGCACGTTTCCTCATTCCAGTTATCATGTGGTCCCATCATCAGCAAAAACACTCCCTTTACAAAAAAAAAAAATCCAAAAAAAAGAAAAAAAAATCGTAAAAAAATATTAAGAAAATTTTGATAAAGCAAGAAGGAACCATTTGCTAAATTTATCGGCTTTCAAAATTATCAGCTCCTAAGTGAAACTTCTATGTCAGTATAAAAAGCAGAAGACAACCTTTACCTGAAAATGCATAAAAAAAAACCCGCATTTTATTCATTTTAACTATAGAGCTCTACGATTGACATACATATTCAACGTACGTAGCAACAACAACGACAACAAGAACAACAAGAACAACATAGCAAACATGGTTAGCTAAAATACACGGGAATCCCAAATTTTAGACGTAAACAAGACATTGCACAAAAGTATGATGAGATATGAAAGAAACCTTCATACGCGAATTAATGTACGAATGCGTGTTAATTGAAAGTGAAAAATAACGACTGCTCTATAGGCTTAGGCGCTTAGTAACTTTTGTTTACCTACCAGCAAGAAAATGATTTTTTTTTTTTTTTGAATTTTTAATTTTTCTTCTTTCGCTGATATAGAAAACGCGCCAAAAAAAAAAAAACAGCTGTTTCACTTTTACTCTATGGTTTGCCTTCTTTAGCGTTGAACGTGTGCCAAGTTGCAATATTTCCGTTTGCTTTTTGATTTCTTCTTTAAGAAATAATCACCTGGTCCCGAGATTTAGTTTCGTTAACTAACCCTTAGCGCAATGAAAACCATCTGCTGGCACAATGAATCCTTAGCAAATGTCTTAAGATCTTTCTCTTATTAAATGCAAGCAACAGCAACAGCAACAACAACAACAACAACAACAACAACTGTAACAAGAAATGTAAAAATCAAGATAAGCACCTTTTTTTTTTTCTTTCTTCATCTTGTCTCGATTTCTTAAAGAATTTCTTTTTCTTCATTCATTTGTGATTTAATGCGCAAGTCGTTTCGTTGCAAAATTTCCAAAAAAAAGAAAAAAAATCAGTAAATAAATAAGAAAAACAACAACAAGAACAAATAACGAGAGCAGCAAACGACAAAACTCTAGAGTAAGTGGTGGTACAACTTTTCTTAAGACGTTCTCTAAACGTTACTTACGCATTTCTTTAAGGGTTGTATGTTCGTGTTCTAGCGAATTCGTCTTGAATTTTATTTGCTTGTGTATGGGAATTTTTCTTTTGATTTCTTTTCTTTTATTTACTTTTTCTGTTTTTCTGTGTTTTTTTTTTTCATTCCCGTATAGTTTTAGCTAAGAGGGTTAGTTTTTATTCATGTTTGTGCGGTTTATGCCCTATTGTACTTAAATAAAATGGGTGGGAATTTATATTTGGTGGCCTTTCCCCTAATGCTTATAAAAGTCTTTCGTGGCCTTTATTCAAACATCGACTTCTCGATGAATAGTTTAGTGAAACTTATGATTATTATTTTCATTTTGATAAAGTTAACCGTTTTCCGGTGTGAAAAAACGTATTTCATATCAAAGAGCAACAACAATAACGCAAAAAAAAAAAAAACAAAGAAAATAACGGACGCTTGAGTAGATATTTGAAAGTCAAGTAAACAAGTACAATAAAGAAAAAATTTAAAAAAATTTTAAAAAGTAATTAATTTCACGACAAATCTTTAAAGTGAAATCTGAACTGACGCCAATTGTGGGCGTGGATTCGAGTCATTTCCTTTAGATAATCTTGGCAAGTATTGAAGTCATGCTTTAGGTCCAAATTCAGATTGTAACTGGCAATGCAGTATACATCCTATTAGTGCTGAGCAGATTTTTGAACCGATCACGACCCATTTTTGTTTAGCACTTTTATATAATTCTCTCGTGGAAATATTTGTGGTGGTTTCAAAACTATAGTTCCTGTTATCTATCATCCGCTGAAGACTTCTACTGGCAAAGTTTTTTAACTACACAAGCCTTCCAACAACATATGGGTGATTGGACGGTTAGGACCTACAGACTGACTATCTTGGAGGGATTATAAATGTATACTAATGAAAAATCCAGCGGCTTTTTTCTGCTATTGTAAATGGTTTGGATGGGATCACATCCCATATAACTTCTAATTCAAAAAGTAAGAAAAAATTCATCTTTTGATGTCAGTTCTGCAGTTGTGAACTCAAATTTGTTCAGTTTATAGCTTGTACAGATATAACCGCATATGATAGTATGATTACTGTTCTGAAATAAATCTCTATTCCAGAATTTACTCTTGATTGTGTTCTGTCTACCCAAAATATGGGGTTCTCTCTTGACTATGGGACTGTGGGTTACATGGTAGTAGAATAATACAATTTATCAATAGTTCCACTTTACTGGTAACTTTAAGTTAAGTTAAGTAACAACAAGTAAGAAAATTATATTCGGCCGATCATCGTTTAATTGCAGCATGTCGACTTTATATGACCTCTGAAGATATGGCCGATTCTTTCCATTTTCGTAAAGTTGTTACAGGACCCCCATAGATTGTAAATCTCAACTTTCATCATTATAGACGTTGTGGTTTATAATTAACTAGCGAGAAACCCAATGATTTCTATATGCGAAAGAAGAAGTGGTATCAGATTGTGTCGCACTATGATGTTGTCCTTTAGCCGATTTAGATCAATTTCAATACCAACCTTCGTACAAGAACTTCGAATATTTCTGCCAAATTGGAGATAAATTGGTGAGTTTTTGCGACCAGGAGCCATCACAAGGACAAACAGACATACAGAGGGACACGGTTAAATCGGTTAGGAATTTGATGCCGATGACCAATATAATTATATATATATATATATAAACCCTTTATGAGGTCTTCCCTCTGAGTGTTCCTTCTGGGTGTTGCAAACATACCGCTCGTCCTTCGGAGACGGTTATAAAAACATCTTGAAAATCCAACATGAAATAATCAAAAAATTTAACTTCAAATGAGCTTCACAATCTTGTTACAGTAACGGATCAGGCTTCACTAAACACTGCATGGAAATAACATAAAAATCTGCAGTTTTAATAAGAAACTGCAACACGGCAAAACTGATCCCACGTAAAAGCAAGAATAGTTGCCGATGATCTTTGAGAAAAATATTTCGGATAAATTGCTATGATTTCATTACGCATCGTAAACCGTTCTTAATGCTTTCCATATATGGATAAATATACACAAATATGTGCACATGTACATACATGCATATACGCATACATATATGTAGACATGAATGCATATATATATATAAAATTTTCATATATATATATTTTTTTTCTCTATTACGAGCAAAAAAAGAAAGTTCGTTTGCCGCTTTGCTTTTATTTCTAGTGCCAGCTATAGACAGCATTCAAATGGATGTAACAAACATCCTTTGCAGTGGAAAGATTTTCTTTTCTTTTTTTTATTTATGACTTGTATGCATAAATGCTTTTTATGCTTTAGATTATATTTTATCGCCTTCAATAATAATAAAATTCAAAAAATTAGTTTATTATAATCTGTTTTTTCTTCTTCTTTTTTCTTTTTTCCTTTTTCTTTTTTTTTTTTTTTGAGATGTTTTTACTTGCATTTATATGCAAGAATTGTTTTGTGTGCGTGTGCATATGCGTGCGCGTGTGTTGCATTAGTAAAGAGAGAGAGAGCTCTAATTAGTTATTTCCGTTGTTTTTTTTTTCTTTTTTTTTTTTTGAAATTTCTGCTAACACATCATCATCAACATACATAATGGCATATAATTTTATTAAAATAGCTGAAGGTGTCAAAAGCTTATTATAAATGTTTTCTTTCTTTTTTTTTTGTTTTTTTTTTTTCTGCTTTCTTTCTTTCTTTCTCACTCACTTGCTCTTCATTCGCATAAGCGCATAAACGTATGCTTCTAGACTATGCACATAAAAATTATAACAATTTTAAGTGAGACTAAACACTTTATAGGCATCTATATGCTAAATATATATATATATATATATATATGAATATAATATATATCTACATGTGTGTTAATCTATACACACACAAATTAACACTTATTCGCTTATATCGTATATGCTTGCCTTTGCTTATTATGCATATTAGCAAAATCCTTCCGTTTAAAGTGCATATATGCACTACGTAACGTAGTTATTTATATGTGTGTATGAAGACAATACACATGTGTGTGTGTGTGCATTTATGAACATTCCTAACTAAACTTATGAAAATATAAGCAAAGTGTACTCTGTATTGCGTTTTAATATGTTTATGTAGTTATGCGTGTGTGTGTGTGTGTGTGTATGTCAGTATGTGATTCTATACTTTTTTACACCTTAGCTTTTTACACACATACAGCTCGCAGAAACATTGTGGCATATGATGCATGTTTGTCATATACGTGAAGGCAAATGACAATTGTATTTATAAATTGCTTTTCAAGTCTCCGTCTCTCCCTCTCTCTTTCTCTCTCTCTCTCTGCCTGTCTCTCTTGATCTCTCTCTCTTTTGCTCTGTCCATCCCTTTCTTTCTACTTACACTTCCATATGGTTTTCTGCCAATGCGTATATGATAAAGATTTTTGTTCTTTTCTCTTTTTTTCTTTTTTTTTTTTTTTGTCTTTCAATACACACAAGTGTTATATTCTAAGGTTTGGAAATAATTGTTTGTCAATTGCTTTTGCTTTCCTTTTTTTTTTCTTTTTTTTTTCGTGCTTGAATGACGTGCGAAGAGTTGGAGGCATTTTAAGTTTTCTATAACATATGTAACACTTAGTCACAAGTAACGAAACATACTGGAGTTAAGTAATGAAATTAAAATTTCAATTCCTCCTGCTTGTGATTGATGTTGAAAAAGTCACCAAAAGTTCGGGTCGAGATTGAATATTTCAAGTACATTCTTTAGTTTATATAAAATTTGAAAATATTTAATTTAATGTTTAAGTAAAAATGCTTAAAATTTAGCTTAGACATCGACATCATTGAAAGCACTTTATCAACCATTATCGAAGGATATGAAGGGAAGCAGAATTCAAAGGTCCCATCAAATCTATATTAAATTCTAAGCCGATTTTAATATGTCCGTCTGTCTGTGCAATCTTTTGTGGTGAGCACCCCGTGGTCGCAAAAATGAAGTCATCGCCTTCAAATTCGGTAGAAATATTCGAAGCTCTTGCAAGCAGATTGGTATTGAAAATAATTCAAAAATACGATCACCGTACAACATACAGTGAGATCCCCTCTATTCTTAAAAGCAAAAATCGTTTTATTTTTCGTCGTCACTTATAACTTACAATAAATACAACGATGGAAGCTTGCATATATAATCTGTGAGTGGTCCTGCAAGATCCGCCACGCGTACGCCAAGTTATGAGTGATTTTTTTTTTGCATTTTTTTTATTTTTTTCTATTTCTCATTCTTGTTGAAAATTATTCGGTACATTCCTTATAGGACGATCTGTCTAAATCTAAATCGGTGGAACCCATCTTTCTTTTCTTAGCCATAAAATCAATCGGGCAAGAAATAAAAGCACATGGAGAGTAGAATGCTCTAAGTCCTCCAAGTTAAACATCGCGAACGTCACAACGGTATACGGACGGATAACGGTGATGGGCGTAAGAGATTCGGTCGCAACCGAATGTAAGCTTCTTATTTGATCTCTTTATGGTTTTCGGGAATTAACGAACTTGTTGTATGACAAAATTGATGTTGCAAAGTTTTAATTGCGATTATCGTTGCGGACTAACATCAAGTTGCATAAAACTATAACAGGAAAGCATACCGTTTTCTCTTACGAATAGTAAATGAGGATAGCGCGAGTTTACGATCATTAATCTTTAATGTCCGTCTATACGACCATTTGCGTTTCGCGCTTTCCGAAAAATTTAACTGAAAAGCTTTCACCTGAAAGACTTAAAGTAAGTTCCAAAAAAAATTTCATTACCACGAATATTTTCCATAAAGGAGTATAATCGGTAGATGGGAAAGCAAATAAATGAAACGACAATCCGTGGAGTAGAAAAATCGATTATCTTAGCGGCTGTACAAAATAGATCAAAAAAGGCTATACAACTAAACTATAAGAAAAATTCTGGCGAACTAAGTAGGCGTAAAATATTCGTATTTCATGTAAAGCGAGCTTCTTTTAGGACACATGCTTTTAATCCTTGCTTGGCCCGCTAAAAGAGAGACTAATGTGGTATCGATTTGGAAATCTTAATTTATTCATGACAGGCTCTCTAAGGTATATAGGTTTCTTCATACTCGCCGTGCAGGTTAAGGCAGTAGGGTCGGGCCGCCACTTCACAGACTTCACTCTACAGACAAATCGTCAAGACGTCGATGGCTTTCTTTGATTCGAACATCCATTCCATTTCTATTTAGTGCTAGTTGTGTTATATGCTCTTAAGGCACAAATTTCCTCATCATCCCCGCATCTCTTATCAGCAAGTAAATCTATGATATGAACCCACTGTTAACTGACTCGCATCCAGGGCAAATAGAAAAAACCAAACATGATTGAAGACTTATTCTTGGCTTAAGCAAGGTTAAAAGAAGGGACTCTACTCAATATTCAAAGCTGCTTAATAATTTTCTTTGTACATATAAAAAAAAGCATAAGAAATTGTAGTTAGTATCTAATAAATGTATCTGCATGAGTAGCCGAGCAGGTAAATCTCGAATGTGGTAGAGTTTTCAATACAGACAAGCATACGATACAAGTTATCCGGCCGTGTCTCAATTCATACTATATAAATTTATTTAGAAAATATATATACAATATATAAATAAATATGTACTAAAATCGATTTAACCGAGTTCCGTCGCTCCTGGAAAACAGTTTTCATCTTCACAACGTTCTTTGGCACGGTCGCCTTTTCGGTATTCAATTTTCAAAATCGTTCCTGTAGAATCTTAAAACTAAATGTTAAAAATGTACCTATAACGGTACACGCGACCCGGCGGAGCATATAATTTCTCTTATAAAGACAAAAAGGTTTTTTACTCAGAATTATTAAATTTGATGGCATGCACAGAAAACGGCACAGGCGACATCTACTCATAAGCCACTTGGCGTTTTAAATCTTTCTCTCTACTCATATCGGAGCCGTATTTAGAAAAGGGAAATTACATTCTTGCTAGCTAAGAACAATTCATTCGAGAGTACATTGCTGCCATAACACAAATCCATTAGTCCGCGACCATATATCCTTTCAAATTCGTCGTATATCGTAGATAACTGATATCGTATTTTTATATCATTTTCCGCATTTTGCAGTCAAGCTTGGGAAGATTTCATTTATTTTTAATGCTGTGTATCACGAAAGTGATAAGGAAAAATTTCAGACTAAGTTTCAGATTCAAGATGACTTTTTGTAGTCGTAATCATTTTCTAAACACAAGGGCCGATGGTAGACAAGCGTTAGGCTTTTCAATACTGATCGTAAGTGTGTGTGCTTCGTAGTTGTTTCGAAGAATATGCCTTTGCGTTATGTGTTTTTTTGAACTTAAGGCAATAAGCGCGCTAAGAGTAATTTGAATTAATCTTTACCTTCATTTACAATAGAAAAAAATCTGATCCAAAAGCCCATTGTTCGTAGAATTTCAGATTGTCTGATAACATAGCATTAAATGCATTACTTTACTGCTATGTCATATTAAGATTGTTGTTTTTGTCCACTATACGCGACGTGTTTTTCGGGCAACTGCTTTCTCTTGCATAGCTTGTTATACTTGAAGAGACTTCCCCGACTTGCGATGATATGGGTATGAGATCAAAACTAAATTTGAAGCCAAATCGAAATTCTTTCTTTCTGTTTTCCTAACATCAATTATTACAATCATTAGGGTAGTCTTGCCCTAATGCTCATAAACCTTCAATGTGCTCCTATCGCCTTTTTTTTGCCGTTTTCTATAGCATTAAAAAAAAAATACGCTTGCAGGCATTAAGTGATACTTCACATGTGTATATACTTAAAAGCTCTTTGCATTCAAACACCTTAGCTTATGAGCTCATATGAGCGATGTATGACATATAAAAATATTGCATAATAGGAAAACAACTTAAGATGCTCGTACTTCACTTATAAAAAGCGGTGTTTCATAATTAACTTCAGTGATGTGCTTACTTTGCCAGGCCTTACACTCTTACCTCAACAATACATTAAATATTAAACAAAAATGAAAAAAATAATTAAATAATAAGAAAAGAAAAATGATGCTATTATTAACGGAACAAACGAATCCGCCCTGCCAACTATATAGAAATTGGATAAGAAAAATTCTATAAAATAAAAATAATAAACAAAACAAATAAAAAAATTTCATTCTTATCTTTTTAACCTTACTCTCTCTGCTCACATCATTCTCTCAATGAATCAATAAATCTTAAAAGTATTTTCTTGATTTCAAAGAAATGGAATTTTCTTGTAGCCTTGCCTAGGAGACATAAAGCATTTTTCTTTTCATATTTGATTTGTAAATCTAACCTAAACGAATGTCTGCCTGGCTTGAGTTGTCTTTGTCTTGTCAGTTTTTATGTTGTGCACTCAAATGACCAACGGGTCGAGGTACATAGTTGACCAAGTCTACTTAGAATCCTATAAGATCTCTAGTATATAAGTTGATGGATTAAGAATTATATTCCTCGAAGAAATTAAAATTGTACAGTCAGCCATCTATTCGAAGCTTTCCAGCTATTTATTCAACTCCAAAAACCAAGTAAATCTTAACACTTCCAGGTAGACAAGAATTCAGATAGATGGAGTTGAAATTTTCTACAAGAAATAATAAAGATAAAAATCAACTCGTTCCAGCCACATTCACGTCCACTCCCACTTTGAAATGTTTCTTTCAAAACTAGAGAGAAAATTGAAAAATGTTGTGCAAGTCGCACACCATTATAAAATAATATGTGGTCAACGAATTTGCTTACAAGTCAAGCTAACGTTTAAGGCCTAGCTACCCCTTTCCTACTGCTCTGCCGCATGCTATGCTATGTGTAGCCGCAAAAGTAGTGGTCTACTTTGGCCGTAGCCACAGAGAGTATTCAATCGGTAAAGACATAATACTTACCAATGGGACACACTGACCCGCTAGACTTTGGCTCTCTCCTTACGTCATACCCTTTCTTCATTTCAAGGAAGGAGAATCCTGACCATCACCGGTTACACCTGTACACTATGTAGTATGCGGTACGGCCATGGCCCATTATAGTGTTTAGCGTCTTTTTATTGATGAACGTCTTAACATTGGAAGAGAAAAGCGAAATTAGTAATAAATAAATGATATAAATAATAATAAATATAAAATAAATAATAAATAAATAAGTAAATATTTAATAATATAAACAAAAAACAAAGTGTTTTGCATATATTTATATGAACATTAACCCCCCTCCCCAGCATTCTTCTATCCCCTGGTAACACTGTACAACTCTCAGATCTTTCTTAGCGTGGTTTTCAAAAGATCATCCAGTCTTATTCCGTATTATGTGTAATAAGTCTTTTAAACGTTTGTTGTTGTGTGGCAAAAATTTCCGTTTACCTTTTCTTTTCCACTAAAGTGCCATAATGAAGTAATTGGCAACAGTGTTACTAGAGAGAGAAAAAAAAAGCACATAAACACACACGCACATTCATAGGTATACCCAGTTAAAAAGTACACACTTAACCTCAAAAAAAAAAAAAAAAAAAA
>KK502878.1:62554-83454 GCA_000688735.1 Glossina austeni | reverse complement strand
GTTGATATATTTTATAGATTTTATAGATACTTTCCATATATATACAAAAGAAAAAAAAAAAAAAAACCAAAAGACAAAAGACAAAATGTATTCACTTATATACCTTCACAAACTCCCACATAATGAATTCCTAAACTCCATATATTTCAGAATCGAAAATGTTAAATTTTTAAAATATTTTTTAAATAATAATTTTATTAAAAATTAATTAAAAATTAATTAAAAATTTTAAAAGTTTATTTTTTTTTTTCATTGCATTCTTTTTGTAAATGATTCCAAAAGATTTTAAAAAATACATTTCATTTAGTACCATTTGATTAACTTTTTAAATTATTTTTAAACATATTTTGAGAATAATTTAAAAAATACTTAAAACATGTAAGGAAGTCATAAAGTAATTCATAAAAAGTCGTCACCGAAAACAAATCTATTGAAACTGATTTGTTTTTATTATTCAACTTGTATATGTAGACTTAGCCTAGTTCATCCTGGTCCGTCAAAGCATTAATCACATGCCGCGAACTACCGTATAGTAGATAAGAAGCACGACCCTGGTTTAATTTCTTGTACGGCAAGCCACATTTCAATTACTGGTGACGTTTGAATCCAATTGCGGTGAATGCTCTATCGGTAGAAGCGTAACACTTACCGATTGGATAAAGCTTCCGGAATGTGGTCGCTTTCTCTGGCGTTTCCTTTTTTCCCATTCCCTTCCCCTTCCCATAATCGTATTTATACACATATAAAGGAACATAACTTACAGATCGAACATCCCTGAACGTCCCTGACTGCGATCACACCACCTTGTCCTTCTTCTTTTCCTTGCTCCTTTTTTCGCTCACCATTATCGTGTTCATACACGTACAAGGGACATAACTTACAAATCGAGCAAAAACCTTCCAAATTGCAGTCGCGCTTCCTCACCCCTTCTTTTCCCCTAACCATCATCTTGTCTCTACACACATAGGATGTAAGTCGTGAATGATGGGAAAAAAACAATAAACTTCGTCTGGTATGGCTTTAGATATTCATCCTCTTAAGACTCTTCAAAATCTTTAAACTTTCCCCTGGTGTGTCGAAGAGAAAAAAGAAACGCAGGGGTCATGAATTTCTTAATATTCTGAACTCGTTTACGGCATTTGATTGCAAGATTAAGCAGAGATTCACTTGGTATATATCTTGGTATACGCATGCTATCGTATATAACGTAAATCGTATAAAATTTATATCGTATTTATATCAAGCACACATTGATAATTTTCTAGGTTGAAATACACACTTACATACTCCAATTTCTTCTTTCCCGATAATCGTTACCGAAAGCTTACTTGATGTTAACTTATTAACGAATTTAAGCTGGAAAGAGAATTAAGCACAAGCTTGAGAGCACATTTGCTCTCATAGGTAAAGTTTTAAAGATATAATCTTGATTTCAACAAAGAGATAAAGTGATAGCTGGAGTCAATCGTGTTTGTTCTGAACCTTACTTTATAGCCCTGCAAAGTATCTTACTTGCCCTTGTGTGAAGGATATAACTAAAGAGAAACCATAAAAATAATTCATCCATTTGTATGAAATATTTAACATAAAACGTTTAGGAAAACGTTGGCGGCAGAAATTTCAATTTTTTTTTCTTTCATTCGTAACCTCATGAAGGGCGATTTGTTGAGGAATTACGTCTATTTGTCTGTATAAAATAAAGCCGAGTGTTAGATTAGTACGTGTTATGAACAGTAATCCTTATCATCCTTGTTATGGACACTGCTCCTTATCCTACTCATTATGAACACTAATACTTACCCCCTCTTCATTATGAACGATAATCCTAAATGGCAGCAAGCTACTGCTGTTAAGGTTCCGAAATAATTCGAACGATTCATTGGGGCAGTTAGGAAAAACGATATAAAGAAAAGGATTTGCGTTACGCGCTTCCGGATGACTACTACTATAGCTTTCTTATATGTTTTTCAAGCGTTTCTTTTCTTTTTTGTAAGCTTAAATTTTTTTTTTCTTCTTGATTATTTAAAAAATATTTTAAAAAGTTAAGTGTTAAAACAACTTTCTTCAATATCCCTTAAAACAAAATATATATTAAACAGAATGTTGATAAAAATATTTCATCACTTTAACAAAGTTTATCGTAAAACCGGTGTTCGAAATAATATTTATGTTTATTTATTATAATTTTGTTCTTCATATCCATTAATTTATTTATTTATTTATTATTATTATTATTTTTTTTTTTTTTTATTTAACTGTTTTCAACTTGGTGTCTATTAATAATCGCTTGGGTATATTTGAAAGAATATTTGGGGGAAGAGAATTAATAATTACTTTAGGTATAATAAAATAATTGTAATATTTGACTAAATAATAAGTTTGAGCGTAAAACCAAAGCTTTTAAGTTTTTTTTTAAGGCACTTTTTTTTATTTATCATTAAAACCACACTAGTCTTTGTTAGCTATCATTGCATAAGTGTATATATATATAAATATATATATTTTTTTTTTAATTTCTTAAACCTTATATGTTAAGCGGTTCGTTTTTAATATAAAGCCTTTTAAAGTTTAAATTAATACTAATTTTTTTAAATTTATTTGAAATATATTTTTGAAAATAAATATTCTTAAAAATGCCTTATTTTCAATATATCTTTTATTTCTTTGTTTCCAAAAAAAAAAAAAACAATCATAATTTTTTTTTTTAAATCACTCTTGGAATGTGGGAGGGTTAAGAGGGATACGTTTGCCTTCTTTGTTAAACGATTCTATTAGAAAATTTCTAAACAAGTCAATGTTCAAATTCTTGCTATCCTTTCTCCAGCAACGCTGGGCCACTTCTATAAAATTGAAAATTCCTCTCATATCCAATTCACATTTGAACTGGAATTAATCACTAGAAAGGGTTTGCAGCCATGCAAAGCTCATAGCAGATATTTATTTTTTATTTGGAATGGATTTAGCTGAGGAAAGTAGCTCATCTAACTTGCTCGTGTTCTTTAGTAAATAAAGCATTGGGCGTAGCTTAAAGCAAGATGGAGAGAAAAAATTTGAGGCAAAAGGACACTTCACTTTTCCAATCTTTTATTAAAACAGCTGATGTCAGATTTAGAGAAATTGTTTTGCTTCTAAAACCGTGTTATCTTATCTGCCTACAATTTCCCGGAGGGAACCCAACGCGCAAGCTAAGGAATCAAATCGGAAAAGCCAACCCATGAGCTTGATGATCCACTCTGATGAATCGGTCTTAGTGCGCTGCATAACACTCTTACGGCCTTCCGGGACACACAACACAGTGGCAGCATAAAAAATTCTCAAAACCGATTAACTTAAGTCCAGCAGAGCAAAAGTTTGCTTTGACTTAAGCTTTGGGTTCAACAGAGCTTAGCTTTGTTTGAGGATAATTGCCAAAGAAATTGTCTTATTATTATTATTATAATTAACAGCCTAAGTTCACGAGTTATTGTCAGACTTTACTCCGCTTGGCGCCATTTTGTAGTCATTCGCAAAGTAAAAGCTGTCCAATTATTTCAACGAGCGAATCAACGGTCCGCTGGTTTTCACAAATTAAAATTTAAGTTTAAATAAATTTTTTCTTCTATTCATTAGAAACTAGCTTTCTTGACTATCTGACAGTTCGGCATTGCGTTGATACTTTTCACGACGTAACTTAGTTAATCCATGAAAAATAAGAATTCGATACATAAAGCTTTGCACAGGCTGTATATTTTTGAATTCTTCTTTTAAGCAAATTGAAATCTTTCTTCAATTTGATAAAGAAGGCAAACTTTATATTTTTGTGTTTAACAAATTTTGCACACCATCTCAAAGAGAAAGAGAGTTTGTGCCTTTCTCAAAAGAAAATTTGTTTAAACACATCAGCACATTCATACGTCCATTCATATATAAATGTAAAAAAAACAAATAATATAATTTAATAATTTTGTTTTATTAAAAATAAATAAATACAAAAATTTCAAGAAAAAGTAAACGAAATTACTTTGAAAACAATTTCAAATAACAACATTTGGAAACGACAAAATCCCTAGAAAAACACATTTCGGAGTTTAAAAGAAAAAGAAAAAAAATTAAATAAATTTCTTATTTTATTCGTTTATTTATTTATTTATCCTAATTTTGTGTTTAACGCTCATCCTTAAAAATAAACAAAAATTGAAAATTGAATTTAAGAAAAAAAAATTCCTTTTAAGAAAGAAAATTTAGTTTAGACTCGAACCGTTTAGTAAGAGTTTTACTTAAAATATTCAAATTACTTGCACCACTTCTAGGCGTTTACAATACGTTCCAAAATTTCCACTATAATAACAATAGTAAAAACTTTAGGCTCTCATTCTCAAGATTTTTAGGCTTAACTCAATTAATATTAAAAAGAAAAATAAAAAAAAAAAAACAAATTAAAACTATTACAAAACGGTGAGTTTCCTAATTATATAAAAATTAAAAAAAAAAAAATCAGGCTTGTCATGGGCTACGAACCGCGAATCGAAACGATGTTAAAGAATAAATATAACATACTTTTGAGAACACAAATATTTAGATGCTTTGTTCGTATTTGATTTAAAGAGCGTCGTGTTCGAAACCCAAACCTAGTTTATGTTTTTTTTTTATCTTTTTTGTTACTTAAAATTAAAATATTAAATTTTTATTTAAAAAAAAATTAATAAATAAATACTGCAAGTATAAGTTTAATATTTTTTTTCTTTAATTATCTATTTAAATCTTCTTCTTTTTTTTAAATCTGGCAAAGAACTTTTATAAGTAACTAAATCTAAAAAAAAATTGTTAATGCCTTTTCAAAATTTTATTTAACTATTATCGTTTTGGCTTAAAAATGATAAAATAAAATAAAAGCTCTTTAATACAAATGTAACTGATTTTGTGATAGAAAAATAAAAATAAAAAAACACAAAGTTGATAAAAATACTTTGCATTAAAAATTGTTTCGGTATAAACCAATATAAACATCATTCATTCTGGCATTCGAATGATGTTTATACAAAATTTTATTTATAAAAAAAGAAAAAATAGTGAAATTTCTCAAAAAAAAAGTTTTAGGCAATTAAAAGGCATATAAACAATTTAAAAATAAGAAAAAAAAAATATGAAATGAAACAAAAACCTTTGGATTAAAATGTTTAGGCAAAATTTTATTATTAAGAAACTAAATTCAAAATTTTTACGGAAAAATTGTATGAAACGAACTAAAGAAATCGCAAAATTTTTATTTTCCCCTTTTTTAGTTATTTTTTTCAGTAATTTTTTTAAATTTCTTTATTAGTTGATTTTTGCTTGAATATTGCTTTTATTCTCTTCTTGTTTATTAAAGCCATTAAATAAAAAATTTTAAGAAAAAAAGAAAACATCGGAACTTTAAAATGTATAAAAATAATACCAAAGAGTATAACTGATAAAAATAGCTTTCCCCGAAAAAATAAAGATTTTACGTACTTTAGCTTTGATGTGCAGGTAGCACTACAGACTTCTATTTGTATGCAGATAAAATATGAGATATGCATTTATATTTGACGTTAAGTGTCCCAATAAGAACAAAAAATTTACAAATTTCATCCAAGGATAAGTGGTTCAACTGCTAGTGTTCCAGTTGTCATAGGATTTTTTTAACGATTTTAAGTATTATGTAATCAATATGAAGCTTCCATAATTTGTAACCCAGGGCAAAGATTTTTATACTTTAAGAACATGCTAAACCGGATCATCATTAATAAATTCACAAATGATTTCATTTGGTCGCATGTGGATTAATTCATTAAGATATATACAAAATATATTTTTGCGCAACCGCAGTCTCACTAGACCGCCTGGCCAACTAGCTCCTTCTACTGACTCTTCTAGATTTCTTCACCAGTTTCGTGATAAGCATAGTGTCAACCAAATTCCATTTGCACATATCAACAACCATTTTATCACGTTTTACTTGGATTTTCAGCTAAAATTGAAATAGATTTTAATTGCAGCTTCAAAAAATTTCATTTATATTTTTCCTTATTTTTGAGTTGGAGTTCTTGGCTTACTCAAAAAGGTTTAATCAAGACAATTTTCAATTTGAAACGCAAGTCATGCGGATGCGGTTTACCCCTGTCAATATTCGACCTAGAACGACTCGGAAAATGCTCTTTGATCCAGAGTTTGGTTCAGTTCTTATTTCTACTTCTACTTCTTCCATAGTTCAATAGTTCACATCATTTCAATGAGAAAAGCTGTGGTAAATCTAAAGCTTAGGATCAAAACCCAGCTTCTTTTCTTTTCAATCACTTATGAAATATTCATTTTTTTTTTAATGAGGAAAGCTAAAATATTAAAAATCTTTATTGAAACAATTCCCTACATTTCCATTACATTTGAAAAAATAGTACAAATCCCAATAACCAAAAAAAAAAAAGTGCACAAAAAGTAAATAAATAAATAAGGAAAGATCTTCTCATAAGAATCCAACTGAAATTTGCTTTACAAAAAGTACACACATAATATCCATATTTATATACAAAAAGTATGAACTTCTTTACATATATAGTCATATATACTTTACCCTAACATATATACTTATTTACTTAACCAAAAAAAAAAAAAAAAACAAAAAAAACCTTAATATTATACTTTACGAAAAACTACTACATGTACTAAACACATTATATTAAAAACAATAAAAAAAAAAAAATTAAACACAAAAATTGGAAGAAAAAAGAATACAATAAAAATTTTAATCACAAAACCACACTGACTCTATTTTATTCCATTTCGTTGCTCTTACATTCTACTTACTCTCTTTCTCTCTCTCTCTCTCTCTCTGTTTTCTTTTCTCCAAATACCTGCAGAACAGATTTTCTGAAAAGCAAATATTTTGATTATATTTTGGATACATGTCTCCTGTTGAGAAAGCAAAAAAGAAAAGGAAAAAATTTTTCAGGGAAAATCTGTACTGAAACTTGTCTTAATTTTATTTACATAATTTCGAATTTTGGCTTAATTGTATTAAATGAAATTTGGTTGATAGTCTGTCTGAATTTTGTTTTTGGACATCAAAATTCTTTCATCAACATTTTTAGTTTCATATCAATCAACAGTACATTCATCGATTGGCTAAAACATCATATAATCACCTAACAAAAGTACACAAAATTTTCACACCTAACAGCTACAAAACGGTAAAGTATAAATTTTTTTCATACATAAATGCATGCTTTTCTTGCTGTAATCATAACCATAAACTCATAAAAACCGCTAGCAATCAAACAACAACCGAAAAATATTTCATATTGTCCCATGCGTTGTAAGTCAATGGTTAAAATAAAATAAATTCAATTAAATATAAACATTTATCGACTCCCGTTTGTTTAAGGCGTACTTAACTTTAATCCTTTTGATTAAAGCTTTAAAATACAATTTTAACCGAAAGTTTAATTTTCTCATTACAAAAAGAATATCGTTATTGGTTAACATTTGAGAAATACGGAAAACGTTAACAATTATGCAAAGGAATGAAATGTTAGTCAAACCTAACTGGAAAGGTTCTTCACTAACCAACAAATTGGCAGTTTTTTAATATATCCTTAAGAAACATTCTCCCGTGAGATTATGAAATGTAGTATTTTCAATGGCTTTCATATATGAGTTCATGTTTTCCAATCTTAGCAAATTGAATGCCACCTTTTAATAGTAGCAATAAGACAGTTAGGTTTAACCTACCAACTTGATCGAAGATTTATTGATTAGAAATATATTCTACGAAAATCTCAAATTATTTTTAAATTTATATGCAAATAAAACATTATGAAATTTTCCATCGAATTTTTTAACGATTAAAGTGGAAATACGATCATCTTCTGTCTTTTGGAAAATATATTCGCGTAAACGAGACTATTTTCTTCATCTTTTTAATAACTTTAAGAACCCTCTAGAAAATTCATTCTTTCTAACACAAGAACTATCAATGCTAAGAGCTTAGCAAACAAATCACTTAATAAATTGGTAGGATAACTTATAGAGAATCGTCATTATTGACAAATCTATATAGTTTTTTGATAGTACCAACCCAGTTAAAACTTTCCCTTATTTATGTTCTTAAAAAAAAATCATATTTTTATTTCTAAAAAAAAAAAAAAAAGAAATAGTCCCCAATGGGATTTGAACCCAGATCCTTTTGCATATAAAATTTACAAATAGGTGGAGAAATAAATTAATATTAATTAAAATTTCGCACTTGTCTCGCTTGAAAACTAAATGTAAGCGGGAGGTGGTTTTCAAAATCGAAACTTAGGATGGGTGTCGGCTATGAAGTTAAATGAAATCATAAATCATTTTCAAATATAAAATCATTGAGCTTTAAACTTATTTCAAGCCCTAACCTATAAGTTAGTGCACAAGGGTTAAATGTGAACTTTAAATGACCAAATAACCTAGAGAAGAAAATGAAATGTTTAGCCATTTTCAAAAACCCAAAACTGGCAAAACCTTGCAGATTACTAAATTAAAAGTGAATTCAGTTGGAAATCTCAACAAGAGCATCTCTGCATGAAATTTCTGTACTAACTTGAGAAAATTACTACTTAATGTCAGTAAAGAAAGGAAAACGTTTATTGATTTCTAGAAAAACCGAATTGAAAATCTATTTGTTAATTTCTCGTCATTGGCCGATTAAGGGGATATTTCTCGATTTTGAATTGTAAGTTTTTCATGGTTGTTGTTCGAAATGCTAATTTTTTCCAAATTTTTGAAGAAACGGTTGTTTTTTTTAAAAATTAAAAAAAAAAGCCTTAACTATTTTTGGCCCGCTACCGGTTTAGAAAGTAGAAAAAAACCTAGAATTTTTCAGTTTTCCATTCACACACTTTGGCGAAAACACAAAATTCGAAATTCTAAGCGCACAAAACAATAGAAAGTGTAGCCAATAGACCAGCGAAATTAAAATTTTTATTTTGCAAATGAAAAATTTCACAACTTTCTTTAATCATTTTTAATTTTCTTGTGTATTTAATACATTTCGAAATTCAATATATTCAAAAAAGTTAAATTCTTCGATAAAAGGAATTCTTACCAGATAAAAAGGAATTTAAATAAAAAAAAATTTTTTCAAATTTTTTAAAGCTATTTGAAAATTTGACCAAAATGGATATTATTTTCCAAATAAACTGTGAAAAACAATTCATTTTCAATATCTTTCGCAAATTTAAAAAAACACATGCTTTTATCAAAATGTATTTTCAAACTCCGAAAAAAAGTCTTAGAAAATATATGTCAAAGTAAAAAAAAAAGAATTTCGAAAAAAAGGCAAATAAGAAAATCCCATATATTCGACAATTTTCCAAAAATATAAACTAAAAATTCTCATAAAACTTATAAATAGAAAGCCAAGTCTCCTTCTAACAAACAAACTGAAGAATCTTTTCTTGTTCTTTTTTTTTTTGAGGAAAAATATTATTCTTCTAATTAAAAAGCACTTCTTTTTAGACCCTTAAACTTCTTATCCAAATCCAAATATTGTTCTTAGATGTCTTGGCAAATGTTTGAGAACATCTTAAAAACTTCAAGAAGAAATCACCTTACATTGAAAGCAATCGTTATTAACTTTGAATTGAAAAACCGTTGGAAAAGCTTTTTCTTAATTGTCGAAACAAAAATATTATAGTGGGACAGGGCCTATCATAAAATACCCTACACCACTTCCTTTTATAAAATTATTCACATAATGATAGTTCAATATAAGATGCTTTATGGGAAGTTATCGAAAAAGTGATCCAATCCGGATACGTCCTTGGTTCAAAAGATTCCGGTGTACCGAATTTATTCAAGATATCTCAAAAATTGCAGCTTGTAGATTACGCACAAAAAACAAAACAGACAGATGGACAGACAAACTCTCGATTGATATAATAAACGATGGATCTCTCCCAAGGTTTCTTGGGTGTTGTACACATTCACACCAACAAAATATACTTTTGCATCGCAAGTGGTATAAAGTGTAAAAGTGTTCTTATAAAAATTTATTTAAAATACATAAAATATTCTTGAAGAACTTCTCCATGCTCTAAACTATTTTACCATAATTTTATACCAAATATTTCAAAAAATTTATGTATACTTTAAAAAATCCTTGAAATTTCTTTTTGAAATTTTTGAAAAAAAAACTTTTTTTTTTTAGATAACCCAAATATAAAATATATTCAACGTTTAAATTTTCATTTTAAAAAATTATTGCAATTTTTTTGACAAATTTAAAAAAAAAAATGCTCACTTTTTGATTTTTCATTTTGAAAACTAACTAAAATTTTCCTGACAAATTTTGTGAGAAAAAAGAAAATGTCCACGGTTTGAATTTTCTTCAATAGTTTTCGATATCAACTTTTCCACATTACATATATATATATAATAAATTTTTTATTATGTATATACATAAACAATCTTTAAAAAACTTTTTTATCGTTTTTATTTGCTTTCGACAAAATAATTTTAAAAAAAAATCTTTTTTTAATAAATATTTCAAAACTTTTTCAAATATTTTGTTTAACAAAAATTTCAAAAACTTAAAAAAAAAAACAATTTTATTCCGAAAATATTTCACGTACGATTATTCCGGAATATTACAGTTTACACTACGAAATACAATTAAAAAGAAAAAAGAAATAATAAAAATAATAATACCAACACATAAACGAAAATCTGAGGGTAAACCAAAAATATTGACCAACAGCCACTTTTAGCCGAAAAGTGTCAGAACAAAAACAAAATAAAAAATTATATATATTAGGAAAGTATTAGGAGCGAGAACACATTTCCAAGCCGTTACCATTCATTTATTCATAACCTATAGCGACACAAAAAGAAACTTTTTGAAAATTAACCAACAAACTGATAAATAAAAACCAAAAAAAAAAAAAAACACGAGATTATAACGAAATAAAAAAGTTTTTAACAGGAAAATATCAAAAAAAAAAAAATAAAATGAATAATAATTTTTTTTTAATAATATTATCATAAATGTAACGTAAAGTTAAAAAAAAATATTTATATATGAGAAAGAAAAAAAACAAATATTACAATCATCACCATTATCACACACAACAACAACAACAAAACACAGTGTATTGATACAAGTTTTCCATTTAAAGAAAAAAAAAACAACAACAATAACAGGAACAACAGTATTGTTAAATAATTCAGAAATAAAACCAGCCCTTACAGCAAAAACCGGATCTTCAAAGACAAAGCTCAGCTTAAGATATTGAGAATAAATGTAAAAAATAATCAACACTTAAGCAGCTTAAAACCAGTTTACCAAAGCAACAACAAACAATAACAGCCAGCCAGCCAATCATTACAAAATGAATCATAAAAAAATTTGAAATAGAAAACCCCGAGCATTTTTCAAATATTCTCTACGGCAGAAAAAGAAGAAGAGGAAGACTATTTTCCAGAAAATCTTCTTCAACAGAGAGATCTTTTTTGTTCTCTTTTGTTTCTTCTTTTTGTACATAAATATAATAATAAAAAATAATAATAATAATAATAATTAATATAAAAATATGAACATTATCTTATATAAGAAAACATGAAAATATAAATTTAATTAATTAACACTTTCTACAGAACAATACCAAAAACAAAATAAACAAATACTTAAATAATTCAAAGACAAAAAAATTAAGCAAGAAAATGAAGGACATCTTAACTTGAATTAAAAGTTTCTGAAAAAGTACAAAAATATTAAAGCAATTCTTACCTCACACGCGCACACAAACACATCGTCGTCTCGTGTCGTCTTAGTTCTAATCATTTTAAAAAGGCATTAAGGCATTAAAAGTGTATAAACATTTGCATAAATTTTACTTTTTAACCAAATGCGTATATATCAGCAAAAAAAAAATTAAAAATTTCAATAGAAAAAAAATAATGAAGAATTTTTGTTTGGAAAGAATATTTGGCTTAAAAGAATTTCCGCTATTTGAGAACCGATATGAAAAATACAAAAAAACAAAAAAACAATTTCTTAAATAAAATTCCAAATAAAAAATTTTCTTGAGAAAAAATATATATAAAAAAAAAGAAAGGAAAAAGATAAACAGTTTAATAAGTTTTAATATTATATATAAACTTAACCTTAACCATCCTTAGTTCTTAACAAAGTCTGATCACAAAATGTTTAAAAAGAGAGCTGAACGAACGATTGAAAAATATAATGAAAAAATTTTTGCAGTTTTGGATAAAAATTCAAAAAAAAGAAAAGAAAAAAACAAAACAAAAGAAATTAAACGAACCAGTCTTTGGCATTTAAAAACAAACCAAAAATTCATATTTAATAACAAACGAAAAAAAAAGCTATAAAATAATTGCGTTTTTTTAGTAGCGAAACGCGATTAATAAAAAAAAAAAATTGAAAAAAATTTTCAAAAAAATTTTTCAGAACAATTTCGGCTTAAAATAAAAACAAATTAAGAAAATTTTTCGAAAAAATATTTGAAAACTAAAACAAAATTTTTTATCACTTATTTGGTAAACAGAATAGAAAACAAACGAAGAGGAGAAAATCAAATCAAATTTTTAAGGATTCTTCTGCAAAATCTTTAGAATCCATCCTTAGTTCAGACAGCAATAGTGGTTTATGGATATTAAAAAAAAAAAAACAAAACAAAACAATTTCCTTTGGCTTAAGAAGTCCATAAACCAGTAACCGGTTTTTAGTTATAAATCAAAATTTTTCATTTATGAAATATTTCTAATTTAAAATAATATATGTTTTTAAACATCCTTTGTTTACACAAGATATTTTTTACCTTTATTTCTTAATATAGAAAATTATATAAAAAAATACAAATATTCGTAGTAAAATGAAATTACTGTTAAAACATAAAATATAAAAAAAAGTTTAAAAAAACTAAAAAGAATTTCTTAAAATTTGAAAAAATATTGTTTAAATTTTAAAATTTTCTTACTTTTACACAAGTTTAAACAAATTTATAATAATAAAAAATTTAGAAAACAAATTTTTAAAATTTTTAAATTTTGTCTCCTTTATAAAAATTAACAAAAAACTTTTCAAAAATTCAACAATTTTCAAATCTTCATCTAAAATTTAAAATAAAAAAAAAACATTCAGAAATTAAATTTTGAAATTTTAAAATTTTCTCACTTTTACAAAAATTTAAAAAAAATATTCTCAAACATTTAACAAGTTTCTCTTCTTGATCATTAAAATTTAAAAAAAAAAAATTCAATTTAAAAGTTTTCCAAATTTTTTGTTTTAAAATTAAAAAAAAAAAACGGTAGAAAAAAATTTTTTTTAAATTGAAAAATAAAACTTCTTCACAATTTGAAAACTTTCTTACTTTTACAAAAAATTTAAATATAAAAGAAAACAAATATATTTCCGACGTAAAATTTTCCACTTTTCAAATATTTTAAATATTTGCAAAAAAATTCTTACTTAAATTTTAAAGAAATTTAATATTTCAGTTTAAAAAATCTTTACAAATTTTCTTTCCTTTCCTAAATTTCAAACCAGATACTTTATTATAAATTAATAAATGTGTAGAACTTCGCTAACATTTCAAAAAGCTATCTTTCGAAGTCAATCCCATCACAACCTTAACGTCTTTGACTATATAATTGGTTTGTTTTCCACATCACTTCTTATCTTTAAAAGCAAATTGTAAAAAATTTATAGAACACCTAGTCCGTACAAGTACGCAGCAGAGTACGCAGCGGTTCATCGTTCGCGGTATCGAGTAAACTCAATAACTGTGGATTATGAGCTCTCTGTAACGAGTGCAGAGTCATTACAGAAAAAATTATGGCTTCTTCTGGCTATTGAGTGAATAATCGTTCGATCGTAAAATTACCGACAAGTAGCATATACAAATTACCATCGACTTTACTGTCGTTTTAATCGAGGAACGAAAACTGCTCCAATTGCTTTTTAGAAAGACTTCAAGTTCACCGTAAACTCCGCAATACCCGTCATATCTTGTTTGCTTTAATGCATTCACAAGCGGTTTGCTAGATTCTATTGAATTCTATGGGACCGGCTTAGGGTTCTCCATAGCTGTGCATTATGGAACCTCTGCAACGAGTAAAGAGTCGATGAGGTATGCAATTTTCCTGTTAGCCAATAAAATTACTGTCATTTATTCAATATCGAGGACCATAAGCCGGCCTAAGTTTTTTGCAAAGACGTCAACTTTACCGCAAATTTCACCATCACTTCTTTGATGCATTCACAAAGGATTTGCTGCATTTTTCGTTTATAACTTTTGATTTACCTTTGAAGTCAACCAGAAATGGCAGTTTTGAACAGGCACACACACAAATTTAATAGCACTTAAAAATATTTCAAAACTTATCGAGTTTTATCAAAAGAAGACTCGAGAAAAAAGCTACAAATTGATTCCTAAAGATGTGCAAGACACGTGTTCCTTGCTAAGAAAAACTTTGGGCAAAAGATTTTTCAAACACTTTTTACTCAATTATTCGTCAACTAATACTTTTTATATATTACAAGCTCGGATTGAGGTCGATGTTGCTTTGCGATTGGAAGTTTCCGCAAATAATTGTCAATCAATCATTGCTTGATATAATGTGGGAAACGAAGCGAACAGGAAACAAGACCCAAGGGAGACACATCTGTAGCTCTGAGGCTTAACTGTAGCATTATGTGTAATTGAACCTCGCATTCAAAAGCAAACTTTTCAATAGAATCGAATAAAATTCTTTACTGCTCTATAGGAGAATGGTTCAGAAATTTTTTTCGTCAATATTCTCTTAATAAATAAATCTTATCCAAAGTTAAGAGTCAAAAAGCAAGCGAAGTGAATCAATAATTCTTGTTCTAAATTTTTACAAAAGCGAAAAATTTTCGAAAATTTCAGCCCTAAATATTCGGGTTTAGGAGTGCATTTGTAATACATAGTTTTTAGACAAGGAATTTGGTGAATTCCCTTCGAAAGCGATAAACACATCGGATGAGTAACCAACTATATAAGATTTGCCACGGGCCCAAGGCAGTGTTCGCGGGTTTAAGTCTCAATGCATTAGAGCATACTTGGCCGGTGCTACAGGGAGAGTTCAGTCAGAGTCAGAGTAAAGGCCTTGCGTCTACACTCCGGCCAATCCTCTATCTCTTTCTGCACTTTTCTCTGACCGTCGGCGAGTTGGCTACGTTATCTAATAATGGCTTTAAGCGAATTTCTTATAATACTAAATAGTAGAAAAACAAATGTTTAAAAATTTCTATAAAAATTTATTTTAACAGTAATTTTATTTTATATAAAAAAAAATATCGAAAAAAATTAAATCGAAAGTTTTGGCTTAAAACAAAGAAAGAGAAAAAAAAATATTAAAAATTCTAAATTCTTAAAAGCAATTGATATATATTCATTAAAAAAAAAACAAAACAAAACACATACCGAATAATAAAAAAAAAAAACAAAGTTGCATTTTAAAAAAAAAGAAATTTAATTAAACAGCAAACAAATATGAATTATATATTTAAATATATATATATATATACATATTTAAATATATATATCTATATATAATAAAATTAATTAATAAATGTAGAAACTAAACTGAAGCCAATTTTTGAATTTATTTTCATACAAACAATAGCCAGGGCAGCATACGCAACTCGTATGTGATATTTTATGATTTATAAAAGACAACAACAACAACAAAAACAAAAACAACAATACAAATATTTATATAAATTTATACAACAAATGTTTTGCTGTTTTTTTTCTCTCGAAAAGTTTTAGTTAAATTTTTTCAATATATAAAAAAAATTTATTCAAAATATTTTAAAAAAATATTTCAAATAAATAGCATAAAGACAATATTATGAAATAATAATAATAATAATAATTGAAAGAAAAGAGAAAAAAGGCTTCTAAAGCTTTTTCTAATAATTAATAACAACAAAAATAATTGGTTGTCTTAAAAAAAAAAAAAAAAAAAAAAAAAAAAAAAAACTAAATAAACAAATGATAATAACACAGTTTTATCTTTTTTTTAAGCCATCCTCAGTTAAAAGATTTTTAAATAATAATAATAAAAAAAAGAAAAAACATTTTTTTTTTTATATAATTAAACGTAATAAAAAAAATTTTAAACCATCCTTGTTTTCAAACAATTATACATAATTTTTATTTATGTTTTTGTTTTTAATCTATATAATATTTTGTTCTTTTTTTTTTAAATTAAACTGCAATAGTAATTGAATGTTATCCTTAAATGGAAGGCATTCTTAAGAAAAAGAAAAACCGGGATAATTTATAGTACAATTTTCAAATACCAAAATATTTATAAAAAAAAAAAAAAATAATAAAAAATTTTTTTATAAATATATACAATTAAATAAATTATATTTTTTATAAAACTAACTAAAACAAAAGGAAAAATAAAAGAAGTAAACAACAAAAAATTGACAAAAAGCATTAAGGGTAAGCTAAGCCAATACGAAGGTGTTTTTCAGTTGAAATTTTTAACTATTTTCAGTTCACTTTAAACTACAACAAATTTTTATATGATTTCATGAATAAAAAAAAAACAACAACAACAACAACTACAACATCAAGCAGAGACCATTTTTTGTTGGTCTCTTATAAAGCAAAAAAAAAAATTTTTAAAAATAAGTGATAAAAAGTATTTATTATATAAATAAATTCCTTTTTTGTTTATTTTTGGTTAATACATATATAAATAAATATATTTTTAACTTAATTGATAATTATTTACAAAGATTTGCGTGCTTTATGACTGGAGCAAGTTTTTGAATTTATATAAAACCCTAAAGATAGGCTGTAATCAATTTATTATTTGAAATTTTTCAGTTTGAATTAATACACGGTTGCCTAAATTTTTTATAGAAATACGGCAACACAGCAAACCATTATAATTAAAATAAGATTTCATTTCAATTGATTTTTAAACAAACAAACAAAACCTCCTTTTGAGAAGAAAAAGGAGCTAATCAAGAGAGGCTTGACTAGTAACAACTTTGGATAGAATTTGGTTTAAACTCACAACATAACGAAAAAAAAAGATGCCATAGTACTAATAAAAAATCAAAAAAATATAAAATAAAATATAAACCAAGCAATAGCCCAGTGATTTATTTATAATTTTTACTCAGCAGTGTGTATTTTTGAATTAATCTCTACTAAGACTAAGGATTAATTAAAATACACCAAAAAAAAAAAAACAACAATATAAACTCAGTACAAAAAATATTGGCTAAGAAAATATTTTTTAAGTTTCTCAACAATATCCATAAGTTGTTAAATGAAGCCTCCTTAAGATTAACAAAAAAAAAAACACTTTACGATGAAAATCATAAACCGCAATAGAGCCAAAGATTTTTACAGTTTTTTTTTTATTTTTTTTTTAGTATAACAAATAAATATTAAAATGAAATATATAGAAAAAACAATAGCCCAACTATAGTTTTTATCTTCGAAGGGTTCATTAGATATTCAAAAACTTCTCTAGACGTTTTTTATAACAAAATTTCCTTTTTATAACCTTTGACTTCTTAGACGTTGTTCTCATGACGGCAAACGAAAAACGCAATTTTGCCAAACAGCAACGAAAATAAATGTTTTTTTTTTTTAAATAATTCTTTAAAAGTGAAAAAGAAAAATCTTTTAAAATAAATTTTTGTTTTTTCTTAAAAAAAAAATAAATAAATAAAACAATAAATAACAGCATTACAATTACAACCAAATAAATAAATAAATAATAGAAAATATTTAATATTAAAAAAAAAATAAATAAAAAATATTTACACAGAGACTGCAAACAAATGTGATCAGATATTTTAAAATATATACATATAGGTTAAAATTAATGAAAAAAAAACCAAACAAAATATAGCTAAGTAACTGAATAATTATAAACCGTATAAGAATTTCAATTATCGGAAAATCAAAAATGTACACGAAAACATAACAACAACAACAACAAAAACAATCAATCAAGTAAACCTACCGCCCCTTACAACCACAACATTACAAACACAAAAATAAGGCCCAACATCCATAAACCGCAGAACATAACATCATATACTAAAACAACAACAAACAACAACAACAACAGCCTTGCCATATTACTAAACGAAAACAACCACAAAACAAAACTTAAGTATTTTATATTTTACAATAGCATTAAAACAAAACCAACAAAAAAAGAAAAAAACGAAAACAAAACAAACGAAATGGAAACAAAAGAATCTAAATAGAAAACAAAACCAAAAAAAAAAAAAAATTTAAAATAAAACAACAACAAATAGATTAAAACAATAACAAACAATCAATTTATTGCCAATTCATTTTGCAATAGACCAAGGAACCTATGTGCCTCTCATATCCTATAATGTAATATGTATAGTATGTGTGCATAAGAGCGTGAAAATGTGGAGGTTCCACAAAACCCCCAGAAATTTCCATTAATATTTTAATATCTAACCAACTACAACTCATCAACAACATCATTTCGATTGGACACTTTTCAAAATACTGTACTGCTGCCAAAAAATATCTTTATAAAGAATAAGAAGAAGAAGAAGAACAAGAAGAAGAAGACGTTAATGAAAATGAAAAGGGTCCCGCCCCGCCCCCCGCCCCCGCTCGCGTTAGATGGATATTAAAATATTATTGGAAAGAATTTACCAAGTTTTCAGTTAATAAAGTTTTTCAGTTTTATTAATGCAACTGTTTTATGTTAAGGTTTAAAAACTCACACAAAATGTTTATTAAGTTTGAACAAAAAAAAAAAAACAATTGAAAAATATCATATTTGGCAAAAACAAAAAAAAAACAAACAAAAATTTAACATACTTATATATATTTGGAGAAAACAATGACGAAAACGGAAAAACAGATTTTCAACAGAAATGAATTGATTCTTAAAAATTTTCCACTTTCTGTAATCACTCGATTTAAAATGTCATGATTTGTTTTGAGCCATAGTCGTGCTTACGAAATCAAGATTTTATAAAAATTTCAAACCATCGTCCAAAGAAAAAAATCCTATTAAATACATCGTGAAAGCTCAGAGATTCAAACCGGAAGAAAATGTTTAAAATATTAAGCATAGTTTGACATCTCGGGTTCAAATCCCCGATAGTGATAATTTTTGATTTTTCTTTTTTTTTTCTGGTTAATGTTTTATTAAACATTCAAGAAGTCTTTCAACCCTCTTTTTAAATAGCTGTTCCTAAAAAGTAAAGATTTGCGTAGTTTTTGTTCTATCAAGGCTTTATGCAATAGGAGAAACTATAGTAAATTAAGAACAAATACTGAAACAAGATTCTAAACTTCTTATTTAATTGCAAATCGAATTGCTGAATGGAAGTCCAATCATTACCTGGAAATCGGATTATTTCTTAAGGAAACAACTTATCCTACTATCCTCAAAGCAACTAAGATCACTCAATCGAAGTCATGACTGTCACCAATCGCATTTAAAACATTAATTAAATCACTCCTGTGTATTTCTTTAGATCATTAGAAAATTACTTATCCCAAATTGAAAATTATATCTTGATTAAAGTTCGGCTTTATAGTCTTCCGAAAGTTTAAACTTGGATTCGAGTCCTTCGATTTATTTATTATTCAGTTACTAAAGGTTTTATAGTTTTGTAGATCCTTAGGTGAGGTGAGAATTTCAACGTTGACTTAAGAAACCTGTGAGTTAATCTACTAGCTTTCAAGCGAATTTCTCATTTGAAAGCTTAACAGAAAGCCTGGAAGGTATCGTCAAGTATATTTTCCATTTTAAAATTTATCTTTTAAGAACTGAGTGAGAACTAAGAAATTTTCTAGGCACAAGCCGTTTCTGCTTTTCATACATTTTGCCCCGGTATCGTAAAGGTGGAGTTTAATTTTTGACTTAATGATCCTACGATTTCGTAGGAGTTTAAAAAATTAACTAACTACAATTTGAAAATGTAACAGCTACGAACTGAAATTAAGAAAAAAAAGGAGCAATAAAATTGCATCTAGGCTTAGAACTAGAACTCGACCTGGACCTAATGATGATACAAATGTTGTTATCTATCGAAGAGTAACAGCTTAGTAAATCTTTATGTATATTCATCAAAACTTAATTTTCAATGAAACACAATGTAGAACTTACTTTTTCAAAAAAAAAACACAATGTAGCACTTAATTGCTGCAGCATAGTGTGATTCAATTTTCAATTTGTCTTTTTTTATTCCTCCCACAAATATGCTCACTAATTTATGTTTAAAAATTCTTTAAAAGTTTGCCGAATTGAAGTTCAAATCTCAAGCTAATCTCTTTTCAATTAAGTTTTAAATTAATTTTACAAATTCTTAACTTCTAAACTTTCTTATAAATATTTGGAAAATTTGAACAAATAAAAACGCGATACTGCCTATTAATACGGCTTGAACCGCACTTATTCATATAACTTTCGCTCCTCCTTGGGCCAAACAAGTGGGCGTAACAAATTTGACCAAAAAAAAAATTCACAAAGAAATCAAGACGGACAGATGGACAGACAAGCTTATATCGATTCAGAATGTGCCTCTAAACTGAACTTCACAATAAAACTTGTATTTATTATCTCAAGTCCTTCTAGGTATTGCATACCATAAGCGATGTAGAGTATAAAAACTTTTTTTTTTTAATTTTCTTTAAGAAAAAATTCATTTCTATGAAAACTGCTTGAAAGTTGTTGTAAGTATTGAAAAAAAAAAAAAAAATTAAACACAAAGCGAAAAAACTTACTTGGAAATCAATGAAAAATCAAAATGTCGAAAACATATATAATGCAGTAAAAAAATATTTTGAATCGAAAAAACGAAAACAAGAAAAAAAGAAACCAAAAAAAAATAAATAAATAAATAAATA